>NDGN011298702.1:0-10250 GCA_002564285.1 Tympanoctomys barrerae
GGCGCGGGAGGGACTGGCGGGAGGAGGGCCGGGGAGCCACCCAGCAGCCTAAGTCGCCCCAAGCGCGAGACCCCTGAGACGGCTGCTGATTGGCTGACGATGGCGCAGGTGGTGGGCGCGCGGGAGATGGGCGGCTTCTCTTCCCCCCCTTGAACAATTCACCCCCACCTCCCTCCGCCAGCGGCCGTTATTTCGCGCGCACGCGCACAATACCGCTGTCCCTGCTGAGCGGGAGAATGAGGGAGCGCGCGCCGGGGGTACGGCTGGGGCGGGGCTAAACTCGAAGCGCGCACCCGCCTAACGGTTGTGGTAGCCCTCGTTCTTTCGCTTGTTTTTTGATTCGTCTCGGCCACCGTCTTCTCTACCCATTCCAGTGGTTTATTTACAATCTTGGCGCTGGTTCGTGGCTTCGCAAAGATGGCGCTCAGAGAAGTTTGTTGGCACGGCTCTCGGCCAACCCCAAGGACAATTACACCTCCGGCCCCGCCCCCATCGTCCCAAAAATCAGGCTGAAGCACAGGAGTAATAACTGTATTTACACCGCAGGAGGTTACACAAGGGTTAAAAAAAGAGCTGTGAGCCGACAGCAGTCAGGTGCCAGAGCGTTGGCCAGCAGCCAGGCCCAGGATGTTCGCCTGCAAGAGGGGGAGGGAAGCAGCGTTAGGGGCGGGAGCTCCGGGGCGCGGCAGCGGCGGCGCAGGTTCGGAAAGGGGCCCGCTTGACCTGACCTTCAGGAACGACTCCATCTGCTTGGCAGAGATGCCTTCCACGCGCTCCAGGTCCTCCACCTGCGGAGACAGCCGCGGTGGGGAAGGGGCCGCGCGGCCCGCCAAGCCCTCCCGGCGGCCCTCCCCGCGCCTTACGTTACCTGCCCAAAGGGGCCGTGGAGCTCCCTCCAGCCCACGATGAGCTGGGCCTTCTTCTGGCCGATGCGCTGCAGGCTGCGCAGGTCCCGGGCGGAACCCTCGTTAAGCAGATCCAGTATCTTTTGGCGCCCTTGGGCCAGCAGCTCAGGGCTGATCTCCAGCTCCCAGCAGTCCTGGGGCTTCTCCTCCGGCTCCGAGGCATCCAGGGACTGCAGCTGTGAGGCGAGGGGAGCGAGTGCCAGATCCCGCGGCAGAGCGGACCGGCCTGCTGCAGCACCTCGCCCGCCTCTCCAGCCGCTTCCCTCTGGTCAAATGACCCCAAATTCCTCCCCTCTGGTTCTCCTCCTTGGTCCTGTCTCGACTTTAGGTTGATGCCAGTTAGTACAGTTCTAGGGAGTGTGAAGGTCCAGTGAATTGAGCATAAAAGACAAACTCTTACATGGCGTGGGTGTGCGTAAAGTGGTACCGGCAAGAAGCCTTTGGTTTGACCCCCAGGACCCAGAGGGGAAGTGTCTCGCCAGGAAAGAATGAGATACCAATAAATAATATGTACATACACAAATACACCCGCAGTTTTGGGTGAGTTCTTCGGTTACATTTTGAGTGTGTAAACATTGTGTGAGTGTTGACTCTTGTTGGAGTCCTTGATCATATTTCCCCTGAGTTTGTAGAGGGCTGAAGCCAAGCTACACACTGCATCCTGTCAGCAGGCCCTGATAGGATGGGAACCATCAGGAAGAAAGGAAACTGATGGCCAGGGAGTGGACAGCCACTCAGAAATATCTGCATCATTCCATCCTAAATACCTTTCAAGGTACCCTCCCTGCGTGTGGAACGTAAGCTGGCAGACAGCGGCAGGCATCAGTCACGTCTGGAGCTTCCAAGCCCAGTCTCTGCCTCTAGACTTTATCTCTCCTAGGCCTAACCCATAGCTTATGTCCCCAGCTACTCTCACCTTTTTTTTTGGGGGGGGGCGGTTACTGGGGATTGAACTCAGGACCTCAGGCTTGCCAGGCAGGCACTTATGCCCTTGAGCTATCTCCCCAGCCCTCACCTTTCTTTTGCGCCCTTTCTTCTTCAGGATATGGATCTCAGCACGTGGAGATGATGCCTGCTCCTGAACTGTGAGCAAGCATTGAGAAGAGGAATGAGGGCAGAGGCGAACCTTTCTCCCGCCCTGATAGCCACTTCCTTCTCCCATTCTGATTCTTTGCTTCTCCTCTAGCCATTTCGTATGTCTCTACGTGATCTTTCTTCTACCTGTATCTGAAAGTAGTCTCAGCTGGTCTTGCAACAGAATCACACACCTGTCTATCTGCCCCATTGTGCTAAACACCTCAGAGCTGTGGTCGCAGACACATGCATGCTGCAGCGAGCCCTATCAGCACATAAGCCAAGTCCCCTCAGCTTTGCCTCAACAGCTGAGTGCTCAGGTTTAATTGCAGTGTTGACACTGTAATTAAGCAGGTTTGAGGGCGCTCAGCCTCTGAAAGGTTTGCCATCACTACCCTGGTGCAGAGCACCCAGCACTGCTGCCGATCCTCAGCCCTTCCTGGGAATGGTGTTCGGTGGGACAGCACCAGGGCAAGAGGATTGCTGTTCCAACTAAGCGCCCGCCCNNNCCCAGGTTTTCTGCATCCTCTTAGATGCTGGAGCCAAACTTACTCAGCTGTAGGGGCATCACCACAGCCTTTTTCAGGGGCTTTGCCACTGTGACTGTGCGGCAGGGAAGGGGTCGAAGCAATGAGACAGCGTTCTCCTTTGCCTCTTCCTCCGCTGCCTCCTGGGCCAGTACCTTGGCCTCCAGCTCTTTTTGTTTCATCTTAAGTCTCTGTTGAAATCAAGGAAAGATGTGACCGAAACCCAACACTAGAGTAGCAAATTAAGAAGAAGAGTAGGCAAAGTCTGAGGCCCAAGAGGACAGTACTAGAACCAGTGGGAGAAGCTGCCAGAACACAAGTGAAGCCCAAAATAACTAAGGGTCTTCTAATAATCAGGGGCTACCGGAGGTCAAACAAGCCTCTTTATGAAGTGGAAGACTAACAAAGAGGGTCCTGAATTTTGAAAAATTCAAATGTAATGGGGTTGTTTTGGAATTTTTTTTTTCAGCACTAGAAATAGAACTCAGCACCTTGTGCTTGCCAGACAGGCGCTGCGCCAGTGAGCTATCACCAGCCCTACACACACCTCTTTTCAACTGATGGCAATTATTTTTCAAAGTTGAACCATATTAAGGACACTTGAGCAGAAGCCAAAACACTTATAACCCAACCTGAAAACTCTAGTCCAACCTGAATGTCCTTCCCTGTCTGAAGATGTTAGGACTGCTCAAGACCCCTGAAATTGCAGTCGTTTCTTCCAACACTCACCTCAATCTCCAAGTCTTTCTCTTCCACTGTCTTCAGAAGCACCATTCGCTCTCGCTTGGGGGTATTTAGCAAAGGTGTCCCCTGGCTGCCCTGGGAGCCCAGCATGCGGTCCAAGCTCAAGAGGCGTTCCAGCATGGCCGGGTCCATGTTGCTTAGCTTCTGCAGGGGGCTGCACAAAGTAGTCAATTCCTGCTACCCTGCTCTCTGAACACCACCTCCTGCAGCAGGATTCCCCTCCTCATCCCCTGACTTGGCCTATCGTGTGAGGGTCCATAACCCTGAGGCGAGCTTGCTGGCCAATAATGAACAAGCCAGCTAGCTGCTCTGGACAGTGTCTTAGCAGGTAAAGTAACCTCCTGGGGATGCCGGAATAGCAAAGAACAAGTACTTAATGGGTACCTAAGCACTAGGTATCAGGAATCTACAAAACTATCTACTTCTGAAGGTATTCACTGCCTAATTCAGAAAATAAAAAAAATAATAGGGTGGTGGAGCTGAGGGCCAGCCTATTTGGAAAAGCAGCTGGGAAGAATCTTTAGCAGAGCTGACAGCCACTAACGCCTCAAAAACCAAACCTTGACCCTGCAAACAGTGCAAAAGGCTTATTTAAGCAGAGTCCTGGCTATCTGTCCAATATTCATTCCTTCTGACTGGAATTTTCCCCCTCACCTCTTACATTAATTATCTATCAAAGTCAGTTTGATGTCATCTTTTCCATGATGCCCAGCCTAACTGAGCATTTCTTTGGTACACTGTGAGCTTCTTGAGGACAGAGCCTGTGTCCTATTCTTTATATGCGAGTGCTTAAGAGAATAGGATGAGACGAATGGCTCTCACAGAACAAGCAGTGCTCCTCCCACTCCTTTGTACTGTGTGCTTAACCTCCTAGGTTATCTAGGGTTGACCTGCCCCATCTGACCCCCACCTTGACCAGAATTCCTATCAGACAAGAGCTACCTGCTCACACATGGACGTATGTGGAAGTTTCAGTCTGTGCACAGAGAAGATGGGACTGTGGGCAGATGGCTTAGAAAAGACAACACTGAGAAATGGTCCGTGACTAGCAAGCACCTTTGGTGTGTAACACCTTCAACTGTACCAGCCTTCTGGGGGAGTGTGTAGTGACCACTGGCCTTCTCAGGTCCCCTCTGCTCAGTAGTCTTAGCGTTTACACAGCTTAGAGTCTATCTGGACAAGGGCTAAAGACAGGCAGTTAGAACTGCACTTGGCTATTTGATTCCAGGAGGATCATGTGACCAAGCAGAATGCAAGGCTGCTGGACAGAGGTAACCTTCATGAGGACTGGTACACACAGGGCAGAACTGAAGGTGGGGCTGCCAGAACTGGCACAGGACCACATGCAAGAGACTTGGACTCTGTTGGGACTGAGGGTAAAAACAAAGTAACATCAGGATGGCAAGAGTCTTCTTGGAGAGCCTCAGAGGCTGGCACAGGCACATAGAAGGAGAAGTCTGGTGAGGTCTCTCCTCACCTCATCCTAGCCTCCTGGCTTTGTTCTTATTCCCGGACCTGATGCGCCAGAAGCAAAGCTGTTCATCCTTGAAACAGCTGCCCAAAAAGGTTTTGTTGACAGCATAAGGAGACTGGAAAATGGAAAGGAAGGGAAGCCCCAGAAGAAAGCCTCCTGAGGTCCCCAGTGAGCAGCAATGAGGACAGAATGGTCTTAGTGCTTCAGTGAAAGCAGCAGTAGAAACAATTTCACTGTCTCTGGTACTAACCTAGCCTCAGGGAGAAGGCGTCACACCCAAGGCCATGGCTCACCTGAACCTCTGCGAGGCAGGGGCTGGAGCTGCTGCAGGCTTGGGGCTCCCAGTCTCTTCTTCCTCAGAGCCTCGGGCTCTCTTGGCCTCAGATGGGCCTAGCAGTTCTTTCTGAGACAGCTTAACAGGTGGCAAGACTAGGAAAATATTGAGGGGTTGTAAGGAGGAGGGACATGGCCAGCCATGGTACTGATGCTTGGTGGCCTTTCTGCCCCTGCCTCCCCTAGTCCTCACCAGGAAGCTGCAGGCTCTCGTTGGTGAAAGGCCGGTTGACCACTTCTTTTGACCGAGCAGCGAAGTTGAGTGCAGAGACCGTGTCTAGATAAAAACGTCTCTCGGGAGCAATGTTGGCAATGAGGATGCTGTGGGCTGAGCCACCCAGAGAGTCCTGGGGGTGGAGACTGCCGTGAGTGGGTCAGAACCCCAGCCTTCCTGCTCCTTACTGTGACCACCCATGCCCCTGCAAATCTACAACCTCCTGTTCCAGTCCCTTTTGCCCCAACACGGGTGACTCTGACCTGCAGGAGGCGGGTGAGCTTGCTATCCCGATAGGGCACACGAGGGAGGCCCTGGTTCAGTGCATCCACCACCTTGCCCAGTACAAAAAGGGAGGCGTTGATGGCTCCGCTCTCCTTGAGCCGAAGGCCCTGGTTGCCCGTACGCCGGTTGTCCTCTGAGCCAGCCAAGTCAATCAGGTAGAGTTTTCCCTCCCGTTGTCGAAATGGGGCCAAACGCTCCCGCTGATCCACCTGGAGAAAGGGCAAGTGCACCAGGCTTAGTTCAGGCTCCACGCGCTTCCTGGGTCCCCACCTGTCACTGGGCCTAACCTTGACCAGGAGCACTGCGTGACTGCGGGAGGAGCGCTGGTTGAGCCGGGTGGCTCCTACAGTCCGATTTCCACTGGCTGGCAGGAAGTGTCGCTCAAAATCAGTGAAGCTCGTGATGGGCTTCTGCGTGAGGCCTGGAATCAGGATGTTTCCCCGACAGTCTTCTCGGATCACCAGGTCTCCTGATGCAGGGTCCAGGAGGTCTAATACCTGTTTGAGCATTGACAGGTGGGGCCTATTTTCCATGCTCAGGTTACTTCCTGGGGGTTAGTCGTTCCTGTTAAGATTCTTAGAGCTGTACTCTCTCCCATCCTAGCCTCTGTCTCCAGCTCTCATCCCACCTCCTTACAGAGCAGAGCTTCATACTCCAGAACGTCCTTCCTGACCCTTTGTTTCTTCCCTCCCTAGCCTGAGACAGGCCTCACCTTTTCCTGGTAGATCTCTAAGTAGGACATAGTGACAGAAAGGGCCCATGGCCGGCCCTCAGCACCCTCCTCTCTTGTGAGCTGCAGGAGGTCCATGAGCGCCCGGGGAATCACTCCAGGTTGCTCTGGGCTGCCCAGCATTGTATGTGTCTTGCCTGGGGAAGAGTAAAGAAGGCTATAAGGTTATGCTCTCCATCTCCCTGGCCTCCCCTGACCCATAGCTATTCCACTTTAGCTCCCTACCTGCTCCTGTAGGCCCATAGGCAAGTACACTGGCATTCTGCCCCTCCAGAAGGTGCCTCAGGATGGGTTGCACCGAACCTGCATAGATGTCTTGCTGAGAGCTCCTCTCCCCATAGAAGGCATCAAACCTGTAGAGGGCAAGGAGGACAACATCAGCAGGGGGTTGTGCGGACACCCAGACCTAGAAGATACTGGTTTCAGGCTGAAACCATCCAAATTTAATCCTGCTTAAAGACCCTAAAAGGATCCACAGAACACTTGTTCAGTGTCTGTACTTAAGTTAAGAAAGCAGAAATGACCCACTACGGCGAGTCTGAAGAAAGGGCACTGCTGATGCCTGTACTAAATACAGCACATCTATGGCCCATGCGCTACACTCTGGAAGGCAGGTGGTGCTTTAGGCTGCAGCAAGGATCAAAAATACATGGTGGGAGGAGGCCAAAAAGAAACTAAAGTCGAGGCCCGGGAGATGGCTCAGTGGAGTAAGTGCTTCCCTGGCAAGCGCGAGGACCTGAGTTCAATCCCCGGTTCCGCAAAAAAAAAAAAGAAAAAGAAACTAAAGTTGCCGGGCATGGTAGCACATGCCTGTAATCCCAGCACTCAGGAGGCTGAGGCAGAAGACTGCAGCGAGTTGAGGCCAGACTGGGCTACAAAGTCAGTTCAAGGACAGCCTGAAACAAAAACCAAACCAAACCAGAACCTGAAGCAAAAGTATTAAGAGCCTAGAATGGGAGCCAGCAGGCTTTCTAGAAAGAACCAAATAGTAAATGTTTCAGGCTTTGTAGGCCATTTGGCTCCTTTCACAGTGACTTAACTTTGCAACAGGAGTCCAAAGTAGCTATGGACAATAAATAAATAAATAAGTCATAAAACTATTTACAAAGACTCCTGGTCTGACTTGACTACAGGCTGTGCTTTGCTACTCCTTAACCTAAAATAACAGGCCAAGGAGACTGAGCTTAAATTCCCAGTAGAATTTGAAAGGAGTTGTCCCTGTGAGTTCTGTCTCACAAATCTGGGTGGTCTTCTCTGATACCACCCAGCTCAGCTGGGCTGCTGCTGGTCTGTATCATCCCACCCTTTCCTGGGTGCAGCAGGCTCCTTGGGGGGCTCTCTTCATTCCTCTTGCTGTTTCTCCCTCCCTTTGCCCTCATACCCTCCATGAGACTGAACAATAATGTGTCCGATTCAGCATTCGCCCTTCCCCAAAGGAACAGTCACATTGGGCACCATGGACATTTCCTAAATGAACAAATGAAGGTTTGGCAAACAGTACTCAAGAGGGAGCAGCATGCTAGGGAGGCAGGTCTGAAAAACAACCTGGGCCAGTGACAACCACAGGCCAAGGAGAGGGAGTGGCCTGAACCTTACTGGTATTTGAGAGTCTCCTGATAGTTCCTCCAGTTGGCAACCTCAAGAGAGCAGCTGTCTATGGCCCGTACACAGGAGGGTTCGCTCGTTCCCGCTGTCGCATCCAAAAATGGCCGCAGCCGCACAGCCACCCTTACTCGAGCGGGAGGAGGGCGCCGGCCAGCTCCTATCTTGCTTAGACGACAGCGACCAGCTCCTGGAGGAGAGAAATTTAGGGTATGAAGTATGGTGGTAGCACAGCAAAGCAGGAGCAATTCTGTGAGGAGGCTCAGACCCCGGCTCCCTTGGGGGAGGACTGTGCTGTGGGCGACCCCTAAGCTCCAGCCAGCCTCTTCCCTCCTCTGCAAGCGTGGAGTTCCTCAAAGTGCTAATGGGCTACATCTGCTCAGATTGACTTGCCAGAAAACTGCAGACCCTGAGGAGTGGAAACATCCTGCAGACCAGGTATTCTAGCAGCTCGGACAGAGCCTTGCTGGTGAGACGTGGAAGAGCACCCTGAGAGCGGCCGGACAAAGCCAGCCATTCAGCATGGTTGCCTTCCTACTTTAAAATGTCCAACCCTGACCAGTGGAACCCCACACCCTTGTTTGTTTCTTAATAAAACGGGTTAAATCAGTCTGAGGCTTCATTCCAGAGAAGCCCCGACTTCCCCACAAAGATACCCCCGGTTATACACACAGGGTCACTGGAGTACACAAACTTCTCAAACGGTGACAC
Organism: Tympanoctomys barrerae; assembly: GCA_002564285.1. Lineage (NCBI taxonomy): Eukaryota > Metazoa > Chordata > Mammalia > Rodentia > Octodontidae > Tympanoctomys > Tympanoctomys barrerae. The sequence goes on from NDGN011298702.1 coordinate 8,600, forward strand.
AAATAATCCAGAACATCTTGTTAAAATTCAGATATAGCTTCATTCGTGGGGTGATGATGCCTGACACTGCCTTCCTGACAAGCTCCCAGATGTTGCTGCTGCTGCTGCTGCTGGGGCTGGTTCTGAGTTCCCACGGTACATTAGACCAGCACTTTACAGAGTCATTCTCAAGATTAAAAGATTTGACATCTGATTCCTCCTGACACCAGGTATGAGCTGGAATTTGCGGGGGAAGGGTTGAGGCAGGATCTTGCTGTATAGTTTAGGCTGACTTTAAATTCACCGTGATCTCCTGTCTCAGCGTCCCGAGTATTGCAGGTGTGCGCCGCCACCCCTGTTCTGGCCGGCATAGCACGTGGGGCCCGGAACTGAACTGGGGACCATGCACTTGCCAGGTAGGTGCTTACGCCTCTGCGCTATCTCCCCACCCCTAATGTTTGCATTTTTAGAAAGCAGTCACGCTGTGGGTGGACATCATAGCAAGGATCAGGTTGAGGAGCAACTGCCAGTCCTTTGCTGTCCCATCTTTGTCCGCAAAAGGCACTGACGTAAAATTCTGTCTCATAAAGCTTTTCATTTAACTTGCTTCCAATGATAAAATCTAAGGCATTTGAAAAAAATAACAAGTATGACTTATTAGTATCATCAAAAACCTAAAACAGGCTCTATTTTTGTGGGGATTAAGTAAACTGGAAAAAAAGGGAGGAGGTACGACTCTACTTTACCTCGGAGGAAAGCGCACTAAATTTCACAGCTAATAGAATTCAAAGCTAACTCTCTTCACTCCCAAATCTGCTTTTAGCCAGGATGCCATGTAGCCTCCCTGTCATGTGCCAACTGGGAAAGCTCTTGGCAGCGCTTCTCCTTGCTAGTGGTAGCAGCTGGTTACCAGGAGCCAGAGGCTTTATAGAAAGGAAGAAAAAAAATGTTGCTGTAATAGAAATAGCAAGACGAAAAGGGAGATAGATTATTCTTGGAAAGAATCCTACACATAAGTAAAGCATGCACGTAAGCAGATGGTCTGTTTTAAAAACAATCTCTGGCTAGGCATGGTGGCATATGCCTATAACCCCAGCATTTGGGAGGCTGAGGCAGGAGGATGATTCAAGACCAGCCTAGGATACGAAGGCCAGCCTGAACTGTGTAACAAGACCCTGTATTAAAAGAAAAACAAAACAAAATAAAAAACCCTGAAATCTCTGTTCCCCTGACACACGGGGCCAATATCAGCACTTCTCATTTATGGCTTACAAGGCACTTGGACGCCAAGCAGGTAAACACCTGCACATGCATGTGTGCAGATAAAAAGAAATGCAAGGGCTCCACTGATTTTTCTTTTTCTTTTTTCCTTTAAACAATTTATTTAACTGAAATGGACTTGTTTGTTTCTGAAGTGACTTCCACTTCTTTTGATACATCTTTTCCCCATGATGATTTACAAGATCTTCAAGCCAATATAAATATTTTATAAATATATGAATTTTTCGGTATACGCTTGCACAATATCTTTTTGTGTTTGTGTGTGTGTGTGTGTGTGTGTGTGTGTAACCAGGGATTGAACTCAGGCCCTGGTGCTTGCCAGGGAAGCGCTTATTCCATTGCGCCATCTCCCAGGCCCCTAAAAGGCAGAAGGATTTTTTTTTTTTTTTTT
>NDGN011298706.1:0-19266 GCA_002564285.1 Tympanoctomys barrerae
GGTTTGAAACTGTCTCATTGCTATTTGTTTCTCAATAAAATTATGGAAAAAAGAAAAAAGAAAAAAAGAAACCCCAAATAAAAGGAGCAATATAAATGATAAGAAATAAAAAGTAGGAAGATCAGTCCTTTGCAAGTGGGAGGGGATAGGAGATGGAGGGAAGGAGAAGAAGGGGGTGAAAGAGAATTTATACCAGTTACAGTTAAGCACCAACTGCTTAGCAAGGAATGACAAGGAATGCAGTCATTGCATACTGCAAACATGTAACAATTAAAAATCAAAATCAAAAAAATATAAGTAGCATGAAGTGTGATGGGGCGGGTGTCACCATAGCGAGGTCTGGGGATGTGAAGTACTCGTGGCTGGCACTAGGAGCTCTGTCCCTGCAAGGGTGAGATGGGAGGAAGAGCCCCATCGTTCCTATTCCTTCCCCTGTTACAGAGGGCGAGAGGAAGGTTGCAGGCAGGTGCCCTGAGTGGACTGTATATAATTCCGGACACCCTGGGCCTTTGGACAACTTTTATAAAGGTAGAAGATCAAGGTCTGGGTGACTCTAGAAGGTTGAGAAACACTTTCCACTTTTATTATAAGAGAAAGAACCTGGCATCTCTTCATGAAGAATTACTACTGAGGTGACAAAACCATAAACCCGCAGACTTTTTCAGACCTCTTAAGGCAAGGGTTTGGCAGAGGAGTTTACTGGAATTACAGTTCTGATCTACTGAGCAGGGAAAGTGTTTTTTAATGCACTGACCCAGCTTACTTATGTGAAATAAAGCAGAAGAAAACTCCGGTCTGATTAGTGTGGGCTTCTCCACCTCATGTACCTCTTTAGGAGGGATTAGCTTCTTAAACAGAAGGGCTTGGAGAATTTTAACATTAAGTTAACTAAAAGCCAAAAAACTTGGTTTTTGTGGAGGCCCTGCAGGTTTCCTGGGAGCTCTGATTGGTCTGGTCAAGATGGTCTTTTTGGGATGTGATGTTCTCAGTCCCACATCCAGCCCTGATCCACTCACAGCAGGAGAGGCCACCCCCGCCTCTGCCTGTGTTCTGTAAATGCCATCCCATCTCAGTGTTCAGAGACTATCAAATAATCACAGTGTTGTTAACTGCTTTGACATCTCCCTTGAAAAGTCTTGGAGGAGGAGCAGACGAGACTGGGCTAGCTGCTGAAAGGAAAGAATAGGGGCCCAATCTCTCTTCATTAAGAGATAATAGTAAAGAGAGGGAGAGGGAGAGGAAGAGGGAGAAGGAGAGGGAGGGAGGGAGGGAGGGAGAGAGAGAGGGAGAGAGAGAGAGAGAAAGAGAGAGAGAGAGAGATCATCGTGATACCAGTCTGTTGTTCGTATAATGTCATTAGTAAAATAGTGACTGGGAAATTGTCAGCCATTAGGCTAAGCAATTAAATACATTTTCTTATTTAATTCAACAAATGCTCTGAGAGATGTAGTCTTCAAGTTACAGGGGAAAAAAAAAGGTCCAATGTTAATAAAGGGCAAGACTAAGATTCAAACCTAGATTTTTGTCTTTTCAAAACGTAGGCTCTAGGGCTGGGGAGATAGCTCAGCTGTTTCAGCACCTTCCTGGCAAGTGCAAGGTCCTGAGTTTGATCCCCAATACTGAAAAACAAACAAACAAACAAAAAACAGGCTCTAAAATTTTAGACTGTGCCCCTCACCCAACCTATTTCTCACAGGGCTCAGGAAAGAGATGGAAAACTAACCAAAGGGCATGAGGAAGCCTTCGACTCCTTTGTCTGGAGCCACAGGGGTAAAATTCCTCAGCAGAAGTGGAAGGTCAGATGATGAGTAGAAAAATGGAAGGGACAGACTGATAATAAAGAAGGCAAAGTAACGCTACAGTTCTCAGGCCATCTCCTAACTGCACTAGTCCTAGGAGTGGATTTTACCTCACTGGATAAGTCCAATTATTTTCTTTAATTTTTTTTTTATGTTAAAGAGTAAAAACAAAAAAAAATAGCACAAACAAAAAAGAGTAATGTACATGAATACATATGGTACAGAATTTCAAAATAAGAATTAAAAAATTAACAATTTTATTGCATTACGTATTTTTATCATCAAATCTATTACTCAGATTAATAGATATAGGTATGCAAGATGGGTCAAATAAACATTAATGCTCGTTTTCTATAATCTTTTTTTAAAAAGAATAATGGTGCTGGTGAAGGCAACATAGCTTCTGAGAAAATTTTCATAGCTGTTGAATAATAGCCAAATATTACCCAGGCTCATTAGCTATCAAATTGTAAATGTGACTATTCTCTTTGATATTCTTGAAGCATCAAGCATCCAAAGAAATGCTAGTCTTGATTATTCCTCCATTTATTCTTCTAAAGAAAACCCAGGAAAGAAGGGTTTTGCAGCACTTCATCATCCACTGTTGATGTGGGAGCTGAATGGCTTTGCTTAGGAATGTTAGCATCTTTCACTCTTTTATATTATCCAGGAAAACAAGTAAAAAGTGGAAATTAAAACTTGCATAGTTTGTTTTCAGCCATACTAAGAGACAGTCACGATCTATTAGTTCTCGTATACGAATAATAATTTCAGCATTAGCTGAGCAGAAGATATATGAGAGAAATTTAAAAACATAAAGAGAGGATCAGTAGAGCACAGGTAACAGAAAATTAAATTCAAAAACTTTCAACAGACAAAAATTTGACAAAATAAAACCTTTCGTATGAAGATTGCCACAAGCTAGAAATAATAGATTCTTTGATCTAATAAAAACATAAATTAAGAGCTCATATCTGACAATATAGTTAATAGTGAAAGGCAAAATGTACCTTATTAAATGAGGAAGAACTCAACAATGTGTGGTTTTGAGGCTTCGATTCCATGTCATATGTACGTTCTAGCCAGGGTGACTAGGCAGGAAACAGTATTTACAGACACTAATAAAGGAACAGGAGAATCAAAATGATCTCCATTTGTAAGTAATATGATCTCATATATAGAAATTCTAAGAAATCAATTAAATTTATTACAATTAATAACTGAGTTTATAACATACAAGGTCAATATACAGTGGTGCCTTGGTTCATAAGCTGAATTCTTTCCACAATCCTGGTCTCAAATCAAACTGGACAGGAACAGAATCAACATTCCCCTTAAGGTCCACATTGACTCTTAGCACTGAATTTGATTTGGTTTTTGTTTAGTTAGATCTGTGGCCAGTATTGTGAACTGAGATATCGCTACACAACACTCAACAACACTTGTGTATCGTGGGAATGAGCGAGGCAAAAATAGCTGCTTGCAGGATTGACAGGATTCCTAACAAATCCTACCTGGATTCTTCCACAAATTGGTAAGTCATCCTCAAATTCATAAGACATAAGGGGACAAGAATGACCTAAGCAATCAATTTTATAAACTAAAAATAAATGAGGAGGACACTCAAATCTTATTTTGAAACTTACTCCACAGAAAATATTCAGGACTGGAGTACTACCATCAAGAATTAGTATAACTTGATTGCATAAAAACTGACAATTTACAAACTTTAGTTTCCTAGTTTTTTTTTTAGGTACTAAGAATGTAAAGGGGAAGGTTTTTTGTTTTTTTAAATGTAGGGACAACTAGGTCTCCAGAGGCAGAGCAAATAAGTTGGGCCTTTTTTCTCGCACCATCAAAGGACCCAGAAGCCCATTCAAAGTGGACCAAAGAGCAGTAGCTGAAGCAACCAGTGCTTAGAAGAAAACCCAGGTGAAAATCTTCATGAAGCCAGGCTAGGGAATGGCTTCTTAGGTATAAATCTGAAAACACAAAAAGAAAAGAAAAGAGACAGATATGCCTTTAACAACTTTTTAAAAAACTGTGCTGTAAATGATACCCTCAAGAGAAAATGTGAACCTAGAGAGTGGGAAAAATATTTATAGATTATATATCTGGTAAAGACATTTTATCTGGAAAAGATAAAGAATTCTTATAAGTTAATAATAAAAAAAACTAACCTAATTTAAAAATGGGTAAAGGATTTGAACTGACATATACCCAAACATATACAAAAATCCAATAAGCCTATAAAAAGATATTCAAGGGGCCAGGGAGATAGCTCAGTAGAATAAGTGCTCGCCTGGTAAGCGCAAGGGCCTGAGTTCAATCCCTGGTTCTGAAAAAGAAAAAGATATTCAACATCAGTAGTCATTAATGAAATGAGACCTGTAACCTTGAGACAGCATCCTTGTGCACTAGGATGGCTATCACGACATGATCAACCATAACAAGTGCCGATGAGGATGTGGGAAGCCGGACACCCACCTAGTGCTTGTGGGGACCTAAAATGTTGTGAAAACAATTGGATAGTTCTACAAAATATTAAACAGAGTTCTCCTATGACCTAGCAGTTCTGCTCTATGTGTACACTCCAGAAAAATGAAACGTATTCCTGCCAACAGCTTGAACACAACTATTCACAGTGGCTTTATTCATCATGACCCAAATTAGAAACAATGCAAATGTCCATCGGCAGATGAGTGCATATAGAAAATGTGCTAAGTCCATATGCTGTAATATAGTTCATCAGCAAACACGAGGAAGTGCTGACACAGACTAAAATGTGGTAATCTGGAAAACATCACACTAAGGGAGTGAAGCTAGTCATGACTGAACAATTATTCAATTTTAAATTAAAGGTCAAAAATAGGCAAGTCTATAGAGATACCAAGTGTATTACTCGTTCTTTGGACCCAGGAAGGGCAGCTTTGGAGAGTGGATGGCATTGGGTTTCTTTTGTGGATGATGAAAAGATCCTAGAGGGAGACTGTGTGATGTAAGACAATTCTGAGGCACACAGTCCTCAGATGAAATGGACGATAGGTGGCTTGTGTTTCCCCCATGCCTCTGAGAAATGAGAAGTTCACCAGGTCACGATTGTCGATGTAGAGTGGACCTTGTCTGCCCCTAGAGTCCCCTGGGTTAGAAGTTTAGTTCCTAGGTTAGTGCTGTCGGAACGTGGGGCCTGGTAGGAGGTCCTTATGTCATCAGGGTGTGGGCTTAACAAGGACTGTGGGACGCTAGCCTTCAACTTACCTTTTGGCCTTAAGGTGAGTGGCTTTGCGGCATACACACTCCTGCTACAATGTGGTGTCTTGGCATAACCTAAAGCAACAGGGCCAACTGACCCAGAACTGTGGGCCTAGACAAAGCTTTTCTCTTTGCAAGTTGCTTGAGTATTTTGTATTGAGAAAGCTGACTCAGTTTTGCAACCCTCTATTTGGGAATCTCCTGTAGCCAATTCCTTTAAGAAAAGGACAAAGAATTTCCTTAAGTACTTGTGAGAGAAAAGAAGTATTTCAGAATAGTGTGTGTGTGTGTGTGTGTGTGTGTATGTGTGTGTGTGTGCATGTGTGTGTGTGTTAATTTAAAAAATTTAAACATAACAGTGAAACCAAGTTTCAAAATAGGCTAGTAGCACAATTATAATAGTTCATACATTGTGGATTGTGATAGTTACAGAGGAGTGTGTTAAATGCTGACTTTGACATAAGAATAAAAAAAAAGTAAGAACATATATTTGCATGTATGTGTCTGAAGTTTCTCTGGGAGTACATGTAGGACATGATACACACTTGAGAAAATAACCAAAGTGACCTGCGAGGAGGAAGTGTGGAGGAAACCAAGTAACTTAGAGCCGAGAAGAGAACTGGAAGTTCTCCCAGCTGTTCTCCATGTACGATGCACGCACACACGTCTGCCTCCATGTACATATAGTTGGGCACGTATGTATATATGTATATAATTCTTAACAGGATGGGTGACAAGTTGTGCTTGTATTTATACTGTGAATATACTTACATATTCATATACTTAAATTATATATATATATATATATATTTACATGCACAAGATAGCAAAGATAATTGTAGTACTAATTTCTCTTGGTTTATTTTGAGGAATAGTGAATGCTTAGTTTTTGACCGTTTTATATGCTTATATCTGGAAATCTGAACAACTACTTTGAAGACAGCAATATGCAATATAACAACCATTGTTGATTTCCTGTTGTCTCGGTTACTCTTCTCTCCTTGCTGGGACAAAATACCCAACATCCAAAATCAAGCAAGAAAATGTTTTTTAGCTCACAGTTAGTGGAGGTTTCAGTCCGTACTTAGCTGGCTCCAAGGAAGACATGCACAGGGCAGAGGGCAGCTGTCCATAGTGGTGGGAAAACAGGAAGGAGCAAAGGCAATAGGGAGGAGCAGCGGCAGCAGCGGCAGGGGCCAGCCTCTCTCCTCCTTATATTACCTACAGGCTATCTGTCCTAGAGTGGGTATAGCACCAACACCCATAATCCCAGCAGCACTCAGACCCATAATCCCAACCTTGGATCATGAATTAATCACAAACTCTAGTACCACACCCCAATAACTACATGAGGCTTTGTGGGGGTGGGCGAGGGAGGGGGAAAACTAAATATAAACCAGAACACCTATTATGTTGTTCTGAAATTCTGTCATTTTTAATGTTTTTAAAAAGTTTTATTCCTTTTAAAATTAAAAAAGAAATTTAATAAACAATCACCTTCAACATCTTAAAGTACTTAATGAAAACATATTTATTACAGTTATACATCTAAAGTTTCTGAACTTTCCACATTCAAAAATATACAAAATCCAACTACACGGGCAGCTCTTTCCTCACACTCAGTAAGTAGGGCAGGGTTTCATGCAGAATTTCAGGAAAGGCACACTTGCCTATGAGGGTGATTTTCACTGCTCCACTACAAGGAAGGTGATAGGAAGGTCAGGGAAAGCAAAATCTCCAAGATTTCTAGCCTTTGTGATTGAAAGCTACGCAAGGGGCCAAGATCCGGGTTTGACCTGGAGTGTATCACATTAAAATCGTTAGGCTGAGATACTTTGAGAGGAATGTAAGCTGTCCCGGGTAAATGAGAATAGAGAACTTTCACCAAGTAAAGGGGATTTTATTAATCCTAGGCTTGCTGTATGGGAGAAATGAGGGGAAGGTCCGTGACAGCTTAATGGAAGGGGCTGAAATACAGACTGCCTTGTGTTTCTGCAGAGCCTCTTAAGTGCAGGACGTCTAAGAGGGGCAGAAAGTACCTCTGGAGTGATGTTCACATTTGTCAAAGGCCTCTGCCAGCCCCCACTCCCAAGGCAGATAGATGCCCAGTGATTTCTTCTTGAGCTCGGAGCCGGTTCTTGCTCATGGAAATCCACCTGAAGAAATGTGGACGGGACGTGCTTCCCACACCACTGTCCTCAAAAACACAAGGCTGCTCTCCTGGGCCAGCTCCAGACAACAGAGAAGCTGGGTTCTGGTCCAGGTTGCCTGGTGTGCGTCCCGGGCTCACTTTGTGCTGCTGGTCTGACATCAGGCACTGAAATTCTCTAATGCTGAGTTGTTGGCTCTGTATTATAAAAGTGACAAAATTAATCACCAGGTGAGATTGTGCAGTTAGCCATGTAACGAGCTCAGGAGACTTCCTGACCCATATTATGCTGCTGCCCAGAGTAAAAGCCTTCCTTTGTCTTCTCAGTTTCCTTGTAACAACGTCTCCAATGAGGAATAGGACAGATGATAACCTGCTCACGATCCGATCCATCCCTTCAGCAGCACCTGGAGCATCTTTCCTCAGTTTCAGCTGTTGCTTACGTTCTCATCCATCAGAAGTCCCAGCTTTGTCCTTCACGAGCTTGTCACATGTTATCCTCTGACCTGTAGGACTCTTAGCTCTGTCCTCATAGAACAAGTGCTAAATCCCCATGGAAGGCTTGATTTAAATCAGTCCTGGCTTAGATCTCTTATATTGCACGCCCATAATAATCCTGAACTCCTTTATAGCTCTAGTTGCATTGTAATGAAACATATTTTGCATTTTTAAAAATACAGGCCTCGTCTATATTGGCTGCAAGTATATGTCCAGAGATGATACAGAGTAGATGTGGAAGAAATAAATCTTGCTGAATAATGGAACCAATGGTGTAAGCTATGTGGCTGTCGCCGGTAATTTGTGCTAGACAGTGATACATGTGGTCCCAGTTTACCTATGTGGATGTGACATGGCAAGTCACTGGTGCTAACTAGCTGCTAGAACTAGCAGCTAGTTAGCAAAACTGACAGAACTAGCTTTGTTACAGATCTCAGAAGTTGTTCAAAAGTCTGTCTGTCCGCTAGATTCTATTCCTCAAGGAGGAGAGCCAAGGGTTGAAACATATTAACTCTAACATAAAGCTAGTAGAAATCAATTAAAAATACTTTCCAAAAGTGGTTGCTTTGTGTTCAACCCAGCCACCTGGCCGGCGAACCACCAAGATTCACCACACAAGCACAGACTTGATGCATACAGACTCGCATGGAAGGTGCCACAGTAGCGGTATTGTCACATTGCCCCGAGCGCAGACAATGCCCCAGGTTATGCAGCGCTGCACCTGTGCTGAGTGCGCTACATTCCAGATAAGCAGCTCTGCCTGCTGCTTACAGTCTGCGCTCGCTGTTTTGCTCCTCTGTCCCAGCACTGTCCAAGTGTTCTCTGCTCAGAGCCAGCCTGTCCCAGCCTCCAACATCCGCCAATGTGTCTCCTGCCATCGCTTCATGGCGACTCTTCAAGCTGCCTGGCACTGGTTGCACGGCTCTCTTATGTCTGGGTTTCAGCAGCCCAGGGTTCTCCTGGCTTCTTACAAACCGCGGTTGAGCAGGGACATCTGAAGCCCCCAGTAATCCTGGTCCAGATATTTCGACAGAGCTCTTGAGCAGCATGTGAATCAATGTGATTTTGGTCTCCCTGGAAACAACTGAGAGAGGTAGCCATGAGTGTGAACTTGGGGATGGAGTGGACCTGCATCCAGTCCTGCTCTGCAAAATGTTAACTGTGGGGTTTTGATAAAGCTTTTACAGATTGTCAAAAAAAAAAAAAAACAAAACTGGCTGATGACTTAAGCCTTCCACAGCTCTGCATATTAACATGGCTTCACTTTTGGTACCTCGTTTCTACACTTTTCTGCTGAATGGATAAGACCAAGATAAAGCAAAACCTATACATCAAGAAATGTAACTTTTGTATCTGACAAGGTCAGTCAAGTCCCCTCAGGACTTATCCTAAACCCTGTACCACACTTTGTAGATCCTTTGTCAGTGTCAACCATGCCAGTCCTGTGGATAACCCACTGCTATTGTGGACTACGGGACTATATGGGAATATTTTGCTGAATTCATGCACCTACAATATTTGGATGGCAATGGAATACCCATCTCTGGCAAAACTAAACATAAAAAGGAAATGTAAATGGACATTTCTGTATTGGTATATACAAAATTGTTAGGATAGATATATGGCCACTTTCTCTTAATTTAATAAGAAGAAAGATTTGTACTAATACTGTTTGGACAAGATATCATGTCGGCATCTTGAGCTATGAATGACTACTACAAAGACAACAATATGCAATGTATTAATTGTTGTAACTGTCCTACCAACTTGTTCTGAAACTGTCTCACTGCAATTTTTTCTCAATAAAATTAATAAAAAAAACTGGCTGAAGCAATGTCTATATAGTTACCAGCATGGAGACTATTAGTGCTGCTGCTGCTAAACTGCTACCAGAACTATTATTTCAAGTCAACTTGGAGCTCATTGAATTTCACCAATCCATACAAACTGCAGTGGTGTCCAGAGATTATTGGTTTTACTTAAAATTCCTGAAATTATCCAAGTAAACTCTTCTGTACTCTTGTTGGAAGCGTAAAAAAATTCTGTGAGTTCTCATACTGAGGTTCAGATAATGCTGAAGAGGGAAAAGAGCAGATGAAAAGTGAGGACGATGAAAGACTTGTAAATTGGAAGCTGTGTGTGAGAATCACACGGAAGCCCTTGCTATCTATTTTGCAAATTGGTTTGCTTTTCAAATTTCAAAAAGCCCAGCTTTGCTAGCTAGCAAGTCATTGAGAAACAAGATTTTTGTGAGTTTCTTACACACACTGAATATACATAATTCATTTCATAATATATATAAATGAATGTGTAATATAATCTTATGATTGTATATAGGTCCCTTTTGGAATTTGATTTTCAAAATTGCTGTATGTTGGCCCCAGACAACTCTGAACTGAGGCTGTTTGGGGAGGTGGAGAATAATGACAGAGGCCTGGTGGGGCTCAGGACAGATGTGGCTGTCCTGCTCCCCTGCTTGGCTTTCTGTTGGGGAGGCTGCCACGTGGAAGTGGGTGAGCTCAAGTAGCACTTCAGGTGCCTTCGCACCTGAGCCACAAGGAAGGTGCTTCGGTGGAATTTCAAGATAGATGGGCAGGCACACATTTTCACCTTGGTTGACTGCCTGGAGATTTTTGTTCACTCACTTGGCTTGGGAGTGATCAAGTCACTCTCCCAAGTCTTGAATTCTGAGAGTCAAGATATCATCCTATGTGATTTATCTACTTGTAGGACTTAAGGCCCTGAACCATGAGGTCTTTATTTATTCTTATAAAAACTTTTATCTCAGCAGCATTCTAACCTGGAACTTCCATTTAACAACATCTAATTCCTTTTAGGTGATTCAGAGATGAATTTATGATGCTTGTAAATATGCATGTACACAAATACCTACAAACATGTGTCTATTCAAATATATGCAAATGTGACATATACACATATGTGAACCATGCATACTTGCATATTTGTGTGTGTACCTAGTGCCCAAAGCAAATACATTTATATAGTCTTTATAAGTTTACTTTATAATTTTAGAGCATACCAATAATATTCCTATAGCTCTTGTCATTCAGTTCTGAGATGGGAAGAAATCTTCCGAAACCACCTTCTCTATGCCACTACACCCGACCTCAGCCGCTATCTGGTGATGGATACTAGAAGTTTCCAGCACAATGAATAACTCTTGCTGTCTTTGCTCTTTTGACATCAAGCAGAGTCAACAGTCTCAGTCCAGATGTCATCAGTTTAATCACTGGCGCCTAATGTAGCATGATACACACCAGCATTGACACAAAGTATGTTGGGTGATTTTCTGAGATTTTCCTTTTGGGAGAGAAGACAGAATGTTTGGGGCAAATTATTCGCAGTAATTAAAAAAAAAAACACACACACACACACACCAAAAAACTGATCTAAGAATTTTTTTCTAGGCTAACAAAAATATATGAATATTGCTATTTTAACAGTATTATTAACCAGTTTTTAAAAGCCTAAAATGTACCACTGAATGTAATTGGTGGTTTTGCATATGCTTATAACCCTTAAGTTCTTTGAGTCTTTTCCATGCTCTATAAAGTTCTACACAGTCTGGCTTCTTTTGACCTCTACGATTCTACCAGCTTGTGGGTGTGAGTACCAATGTACATTGAATATGTTGGATAAAAGAAAGTCAAAAAGAGGGTCAGAAGAGGATGGAATCCACTTTTCTCATGCAGCAATTTTCCTAACGGGGGAGGTCCAGGCCGCTGATGGAGAGCATTATCCAGCACTTAGGGTCCTTTTCTCTTTCTTCTGCGCTTTCCCAGGTTCTTCTCACTGCCACAGGACAGCTGCTGCATCTCCAGATATGAGGTCAGTGTTCCAGGCAGGGAGAAGGGAGAAACAAAAATAGAAAAGGCAAGAGCTTATTGTTTGAGACTTTGATGCTGTTTATAACTCAGGGTGAACGGTTCTCCGTAGGGAATACACCTCATCTTACTGGCCGCAGCTCTGCCACATGACGCCCCTCATCCAAGGTCACCTATTACTTCTCCACACCCAGTGAGGACATTATCAGGGGTGAACAAGGGCACAGGGCAGGTGGTTAGGCCCAGCCTCAGTAACTGCATGGTGTACCACTCTCTGTCTTGCTCCTCATGCTCCACCCAAGCTGGCTTCCTTCACTGTAGCAGAGTTTTCTCCCTGGAGTATGTTTATGTCATTGCTTTTTCGATTTATGCTGTTTCCCTGGCCCCTTCCTTCAGTTGACCTCTTTCTGGGTACAGTGATAGCCCATCACCGACAGCAGTCAGCTACCACTGAGCACATCACCCTTTTCCTCGGTGTTTGGTGGCTCAAGCCACTATCTCCCACCGTATTACTTACTAGGCAACGCCGGCATGCATGAAAGGCCCATAAAAGTCTTCAGAGTCTTCTGTTCTTCATTTCTGCATCCCCAGCCTAAAATGTGCCGGGTGCGTGGCAGGCAATAAATACAGAGAAGCAGATAAATGACTCATTTTGCATGACATTCTCTGTAGCACTATGGGATAAGCAGAGACTGCAGAGCTAGCATTGTGTTAGGGCTGCATCTGCAGGGTCCTTCTAAAGCCCCTCTTTCTCACAAAAGGGGCTTCTTTAGTAGTTCTCAGAAGTCGCTCTGCTTCAGGGCATGGAGTCCAGGCCCTGCTCTGAGCTTGCTGGTGGGTTCGCCTATCTGTAGCAGCCAAGGTCACTGCCATTAGCCCTGCCCTACACAGCCACCTTTTTATTTGATTTTCCCAAGCAGGCCAGAAGCCTGAGTATTTGTGGTTGCCCTAGAGTGCCTTCATGCTCCGTGATAGGAGATTAACTTTGTTTTGCTGACCAGTGAGTGCAAAAGACCAAGGCTGTGTATTTATTAACAAAACATTTTACCCAGAAGTAAAGGAGTTATTTCGCTCACAGTCAAAACTCCTTCCTGGATCCAGCTTAGTCAATTCCATGATTATTTCTAAAAATCTGGTTTGAACATTAATCTTATTTAATGGGGCTCTTATCAAATGATTGATCTAGGGATCTGGTACTGAGAAATGATTCAGAGCTAACTTAGTGTCAGGTCTGGAGGTCTAATGTAGAGTGGTGGCTACAATTGGCCTACCTGAAGTTCGCTCAGAAGCTGAGCTCAGTGGTCCTTCCACACACAGACACCAGTAATCACCACTGACGTGGGATGATGGCTATGTTCCTTCACATGACTCTGGCCTTCATGTTCCAGAACCTATGCACATCAGAGCCTCACATTGTTCACTAAACATACAAGTTTTATTTGCGAAGTAGAAATCAAAGAAGCTGAAGTAAAGAAACAGACGAGCTCTCACCAGTTGCCTATTTCTCCCCCTTCCCAATTCAAAATTATTCCTTTACATACTTGGGAGCTTTTTCAGTCTCATTTTGAAGGTTCCAAATACCTTTGCATTGCTTCTCGGGCAGTTTCTTGGTTCCTCTAGAAAATCTCTTTTTGCTTTGGTTGCTGTTGCTGCTGTTTGCTTATTGGTTTATCTATCTGCCATCCATATTTTTCTCTCTGCTTCTGAGTTACCATCAAAATATATTTTTGCAAAACCTTCATTTGTCTCAATCTCAGATTTTGTATTTAATGCAATTCAGAGCAAGAAGTAAGGATCTTACTTGGTTAAAATTGTCTCAATAATTTACTGAATAATATATCTTTTCCCCTATTAGGTTAAAATGACACACTGATTGTATATTAAATTCCTATTAGTGTTTGATTTTATATCACGGTTCTCAGTTCTACTTGAATTCGTACACCAGCACTGGTACTCTAGCTTTGTGATGGTTTATTATCTGGAAGAGCTGATTGTCCTCCAATCTTCTTTTACAGCACTTTTGCACTGTCTGATATTCACTTAACAACTATGTAAAAAGAATCTTACTATGTCCCATACAAAGTCCTTGTAGGCCCTGGAAATACAGTTCTGAATAAAACTGAAGAAAATTGTGACACTTTGGAGAGACTAGTTAAAAGACCATGGCTGTAGTCCCTGGAGAGAGAGTGAGGATATTGTGGAAACTGTGCAGATTTAAGATATAAAAATGGGGTGAGGGTGGCCCAGGCTGGGTAGGTTTCGGTTATAGGCAGAGTCTAGTCACTGATATCCTGTGAGAGATTGGCTTAATAGAGGGCTTAAGTGAAGGTGAAATTTTGAAAAGTTAGAAATGGGAGAACGATTATCTAGAAATTTAAAGTAAAAAGTTGGATAATGAGAGAATAGAAAACTGTAGTGAGGAAAAGGTAACTGCCAAAGGCCAAATTTATGAAAGACACACGTTGAGGATAAACTACAGAATTCACAATTTTTTTTTTTTTACAAAGATGGGATGTCAAGGAACAGAAATAGTATGTAAGACCAGCTGGAAATGTCCACATCATGGCAGGGTGGCTCGGTCCCCAGTGGAAAGTGTGGCAAAGCATTTGGGGACATGCATGCTATCATTTGATTCCTAGTATAGTAAAATAGAAATCTGTGAAGATAGATGCCAGCGTGGTGGGTGTTGTCAGTAAGTGCCGGGCTACCTTCCTCTGCTTCGCTTATTAAGAAAGTGAGAAAAGAATGCCCTTGAGACATACCAATAGGAGCATTTCTATTAAAACAGATAACTATAGAAAAATAAATCCATCCAAAACTTTTTCTGCCAATCAGAGCCTCCAATACCTTTGCCAACAAAGAGCTCTTGGAGGTAAATCTTCCTCTTGTCACCTTCTCTGATACAAACCATCCTTCTTTATTTTACTCACTTGCTGACAAAGAAGGAAAGAAAGTAGCCCAGGGTCTGTGCTGAGCATCTGTCTTTGGCAGGTAGATTGTAATGACCAAAGATGAAGAGGTCGCCACAGTGCCTGGAGCAGGAAGGCATCCTGGGAAGCTGTGACAAGAAAGAAATCAAAAAAGTTATCCCAGGTGTTTGGTTTCTATTGAACTCAAAATGCTCACAGCAGATGCACTGGAACACCACTATTGTTTGTTACAGTTGAGAACAAACAGCAGAACTCAATCTTAAACCCAGACTTGTGGCCATCATGCAAACAAATGTGAACCAGAGAGTTAGTCAGAGCTGGGAGTATCTGCACATGCATAGTTTGGATTTTGTATTACATTAAGCAAGCACAGTGAGGTATACTGACTGGGGCACTGCAAAGAATAAAACCTTATAACTCACGTACTACACATCAGCGTTATCTGACTCTGAGGAGGCACAAACGTTCTGAGGAAAGATGAGTCATTTCATTCATGTATTCCATGTATTTATTTATTTTATGTATTTGGTACAGGGACTCACTACACAGCTTGGCCTTGTAGAGTTCATCGGATCCCTCTCACAAGCTGGACAGGCATTGTCTCCCTGGCAGAGGTGTGACAGTGCGAGAGGAACGCCGCAGAGCAACCCACAGTGAGAGGACGTCTGCTTGCCATGGAGGCCTGCTTCTGTGAGGGGGAAGCCAGCCTCGAGCAAAACCCAAGCTTACGGGTGATGCCTGCGGTGGATCTGAACCTCAGTTCAGTTCAGTTTCTTCCATTCCTTGCTAGTGCTGAGTTTTCATTTGCTATAACCTTAAATGAAACATTTGATCTCTTCTTATCTCTCTGCCTAATGAACTCTAAAAATGATGATATGGTCTACTTTGTTCTGCCAAGTGTGGTTTTTGTGACAATCAAATAAATTGTTACAGATGAAACTTCTCTGTAAAATAAGGCTTAAGCTTTAGAAGTGACGCCAGCATCGAGACCACAGATCCAAGCTCCGGTGCGAGGAGCGCCGGACTTCACAGCCGAGCTCGGCTGCTCCCTGTTCTCGGACCTTGGCGACTTTCTTAATCTACACGGGCCCCAATTTTCTCGTCTGTAAAGTGTAGGGAATAAAAACTGTCTGCATAGTAAGATGACGAAGTCAGACAACAAATAGGATGGGTCTAGAAGAGCACCTGGTACACGTTAAATACGTGATAGACAGAGACCACTATCACCGCTGTTATTATGAGTACTTACAGATGGCTAATTGTAAAGAATAATTCTTTCAGTTTTTCCAGCTATTTTAGACTAAGGATCCAGCTAACTTCACAACTTACATGGCTCCTATCTCTGTCACTCGCCACTATTGTTAATAAGAGCAAATCTTTAACAAACTAAATCACCCTGAGCAGCACAAGCGATCAAGAGGAAGGCAAAGAGCGAGGATGCCGTGGTGCACCGCATCCCTTCCTGGCAGCCACTAGAAGACGGACGATGGAGTAGAGAGGATGAGGGTCAGGTTACTCAACACAGGCTTGAAAGACTGCATTTAGATAAGCTTCAGGAAGTACTTATCAAGAATTACAAAACATTCCCTTTTGGGGAGAAAAATCCCCACTGTGTTAGTTACTGTAAAAGAGCCCCACAAGTTGAAAGTCTAAAATGTACATGTGTTTTGACCTTCAGACAATTCCTGTAGATTTTGTTAGCAAAAACCTGCTATTAGAAGCTCCATGAAAAGAGTTTTAAATGGATCCTTTTAAACAGGTCTGAGGGCACTGTCATAAAGCAATTTAATTTCAGGTTGTCTTGGAGGCAATGACGGTACGTACATGATCTTTCAGGTCCTGGTTCCCAACAGGGTACCGGCCTTGAGGTAACTGAATATAAAGTCACTGTACTTCAGAAATAATTTTATTACTTCAGTTTGGTGCAGCTACGGTGACTGTGTCCTTCTCTCTAACCATTCCAGTGGGGAATAAGAAAATCTTTAATAAAACACAACCCGCAGGCAAACATCTTCATCTTCAGTAAAAATAAAGGGAAGTATTCCTTCACGCGTAGTAGTTGTGGATGCCAGTGCTATGTGTCCATTATCGTTTTAGGGATTGGTAAAATGGTGAGTGAGACAGACCAGGCCCTGCCCCGCGGTGAGGGAGAACAAGCAACACAGTAGTGAGTCCAGCGAAGGGAATGCAGGCACAGCTGGTTGTGAAGAAGTACTTGGGAAGACTGGGAGCTGCAGGAGGAAGGCAGGCGGGGAAGAGCAAGCTCACAGAGGAAATACATCAGTTGGGAAATTCAGGGCTGGTCCTTGGACATTTTGTGTTCCCCTGACATCCGTTGGTCCTGACTTCAATTCATCCATTTGTTCCAGACACTAATTCATCCTCAAGGTGTCACTTTTGCTTTTAGGTGGTTCTAGGTGACTGTAGAGTTGTAGTTATCACAGCCATGTCCCATGAAGTAAGATGGGCAAACTGGCAACGTGGGGATATCTCATTGCTTTGGAGGATTGCCAGATCCCAGAGGATACTTCTGTTCCTGTCTCATCCATCTGGGTTAAGTACTTGCTCTTACACACCTATGAAAGTACCAAAATGTAGCCTTTCAGTCAAGTAGCAATGTGCCCGATGGAAAGATGTACTTTGTTAATTGAAAAGAGATTAGATATTGGGTAGAAAATCAATAGTATCTACTCTGAGTGCTACTTTACAATGGAGAGTCGTGAATGGCTTCCCACTGAGTATCTGCACTACAGTCTGAGCTCCTGGGAGGAGGAGAGACATGAGTAGAAAAGCCTCAAGCATGGTGCTGGGGGCAGTCTTGTGCATGTGGAGGTGTGGGCACAGCGTGAGTTTTATGTTTGTTTATGTATTTATTTTAGATAGGATCTCACTGTGTCAAGTGTGAGGTGTTTTTTTTTTTTCAATACAAGTTGTTATCTTTCAACTTCTAACATTGCCAGTCCTACAGAAATCCACTACTATTAAGGACCACTAGGCTATATTGGATTATTTTGCTGAATTTATGCACCTACAATATTTAATAAGCAAGGGAATACTCATCTCTGACAAAACTAAACAAAAACAGGGAATATAAGTGAAGGACCATTTTGTATCTGTATATACAAAATAGTTAAAATAGATATACAGCTACATTCTCTTAATTCAGTGAGAAGAAAAATTTGTGTTAATAGTCTTTGGATGGGATATCATGTCTGTATCTTGTATTATGAATAACCAATACAAAGACAATATGTAATTTATTAATTATTGAAATTGTCCTACTAATCAGTTTTGAAACTGTCTCATTGCTATTTGTTTCTCAATAAAATTAATTTTTTAAAAGTTGTTATCTTTAATGTAACTACTCAGGGTACAAGATACGGGCATAAAAATTTCTCCAGTCAGTATTAGCATAATTCTTTTTTTTCTCTTTTTTTAAAATTAATTTTATTGAGAAACAAATAGCAACAAGAGGGGGGCAACCCACCCAGGGGGCCCCCCTCCTGTCCTCTCTCGGACAGGAGCTTTCTTTCCCTCAATAAATCTATACTGCTCATAACCACCATTTGTTTCTAAAATTCATTCTTCAGTTTTAAAGAACATGAACTCATTCAGGTCAGTTGGGAGATCATTGTTCCCCTACATCATTTGAAGGTTCCCTGTATCATTTGGAGGTCACCCACCTGAGATCAGTTTTTCTCCCTGTATCATTTTGGAAGTCCTCACCAAGATCATTGGACTGACATGCATCCACCTGCTCTGGAGAGGGCTATTCAAGGGACATCTGGGTGGAGGAATCAATTAAAAAGAAGATGAGGATGACCAAAAAGACGCAAAGCTCTTCTGCCTACCCAAGATAAAAATGCCTGGTTTCTTTTGAGTGCCTTTAGATAGAATCTCTGGACAGGATCTTTAACTGCCAGACAACAACTATGACTCCTTTCAGCCCGAAGAATCCTTCACCCATGGGTCCCTCATGACAGTTCGGGTTACTTCTTCAGAAGGGGAATGTTGTAGGCAGCTGAATTATATAGAAATAATATAGGCAGCCAGACAGAGCCAGGCCCTCAAGGAGACAAGCTGGAAGACAAGATGACTTTGCAACTTGGAAGAGACAGACACTCCCATGTGGGCGATACCTCAAGACCAGGACAAAAGAGGAAACACAGCTACATACTTCCCAAGGGATGGGCATTGGGGATAAATATTCTAAATAGGTATGAATCACCATGAAAGAGTTCAAATGAGTCACTAGCCCCACCCCCAACAAGAAGAGATCCTGTCAAATATTCATGACTGCTTGCTACTTGACTCATTTCCTTATTTGGTACTGGATTTAATCAATCTTACCTGAGCAACGGTGCTTGTAATCTCACTGGTTGACCATAGTTTTGTCCTACCTCATGCCCACCTAAGCGAGTTCCCATGTCTTCTCCACCACTGTAGACCCACCTCACCACATGAGTTTTCTCTATAAAAGTCCTTGGAAGAGAAGCTTCCTGGGGACAACCCTCTTGGGGACACCCTCCTGTCCCTCTCTCAGATAGGAGCTTTCTTTCTCAATAAATGTATTCTGCTCATAAAAAAAATAGCAGTGATATGGTTTCAAAACAGGTTAGTAGGACAGTTACATTAATTAATACATTGTATATTATTGTCTTCGTATTAGTCACTGTATAAGATGCAGACATGATATCCTGTCCAAACACTATTAGATCAAATCTTTCTTTTCATTGAATTAAGAGAAAGTAACTGTATATCTATCCTAACTATTTTGTATATACAGATACAAA
>NDGN011298715.1:0-18907 GCA_002564285.1 Tympanoctomys barrerae
TGCTCCACAGCCCTGCTCCTCCACAGCCCTGCTCCACGGCCCTGCTCCTCCACAGCCCTGCTCCTCCACAGCCCTGCCCCACAGCCCTGCTCCATGGCTGGAAGTCCCTCTTACACTGCAACAGAGTTTTTACAAGACGACGTAGCAGACTTCAGTCGCAGTGCGATCTGGAAGCCATCATTTGGCATTTCACGTTTTCCTGCCTTTCTTGGAGTGCACACAAGTGCTAGAGAAAAGGAAAAATCAGACTCTAGCAGCAACTCCAGGCGCTGCATTTCGTGAACATCAGAGCTGCAAAAAAAGGAAGAAAGAAAAAAGAAAAGCACAGCTGTCCTTTAATTTTTCATTCACTATTAAAATAAAACTTAAAGATTTCACAGGGCTGTGCACGAATCGGGCTCCGGGCGCCCCTGTGATCCTGGCTTCCTACTTTACCACCTTCGCTTCCGGGCTGATGCACCCCGCGCCTCCTGCCTCAGGACCCTTCACGTGCTTCTTGCCTTAGGCAAATAGTTCATCAGTGAGCCTGTTCTTAAATAGTAACTCCTTAAAACATCTTTTACACTCCAGGTGACATAGCAGGTTCCAGGTATTCTTCCCTTTACTCCGCTTTATCTATCTTTATGGAAGCACGGTCTGACTTTCTCTGAAGCATGTAGTGGTTTCTTTATTGTTTGTGCTCTCTTTCATCAGCTCATAATTTTTTCTGGTCTCCACAATTCCTAAAATATCTGCCCTGCACATAGGTGCTCAATAAGCATCTGCGGATGGAAAGAATGAAACACTGACCGTAACCCCCAGTCGTGCAGAATCTCAGCTGCGCTCTGCTTGAGCTCTAGCCCCTGCAGGGAAGGCCTTCGTCCTGCGGGGCCTGCACTTACCCCTGTGCGCTGCCCGCGGTCGCCTCCTCAGGATTCACGCTCTCTCCCCGGCAGCTCGAGAAACAGAGAGCTCCAGCAGCGCCTGGAGTGCGCTGCTTGGCGGGCGAGTTCACACGCACGGGCGCAAACGCAAGCTCACCCCGCGAGGGGTCCTGCCATTCCACGGAAGTACCAGGAAGTCTTCTACAGATAGATTAATCTTGCCTTGTAAATAACCCACGGAAGCCTATCGATCCACAGGAGCCTGTCAATCTACCTTTTTCAAGTTTATTTTAAACATGCTTCTTTTTATGGCAGCTCTACTGATGCGTAATTCACACATGATAAAATTCAGTCTTCTGAGCTGCAGCACTGTCGCCTGTAATGTAGTCAGAGTTGAGAAGTCAAAACCGCAGCCTTGGAACGTGTTTATCACCGCGAAAGGAAACCCGGGACCTCTTAGCAGACTCTTCTTCCTCGCTCAGGAATGACTCACCCACCTCTGCCCCTTGGACTGGTTTATTTTGGACAGCACATGCAGTTCTAGCTGGATTTTAGCACCAACTGCTCTCCCTAAACACAGTGTCCAGGCTCATCTGTATTATGGGGCAGGCTAGTGCTGACTGCAGTGTTCCTCTCCCGCTGCTGAGGACGACTCCCGTGGGCGTTCCTTGCGCTCCTTCCTGCCCGTCGGTGCTGCTTCTCTCGGGCTCTGGTGAATATGCTGCTACGAACATCTGCGTGCAAATTTCTGAGTGAGTGTGCATTCTCATTCTTTTGGTGCGTGCTGAGCTTGTGGGCCACGTGAGCAGCTTAGGTTTAACCTTTTGAGAAATTTCTGCACTGTTGTCCATGGTGGTTTTAGCATATTATGTTCTCTAATACATAAAGGTTCCGATTTTGCCACTTATTTCTTAACAGGTTATTTTCTGTGTTTTGGATTCTAGCCACCTTAGTAGGTTCGCAGTGCGATCTCACTGTGTTTTTGTATTCTCCTAATAATTAACAATTTTGAACGTCTTCCCACTTCCTTGTGCCCTTTGGTATCTCCTTGGAGATACATTTCTCAGTCGGGTCATCCGAATTCATGAGATATGATAGCACGGACAGTGCCCACTGAAAATGACAGGGCTTCTCCAGTAGAAGACCCAGTGCTGTTACTCCCGCCTCTTCACACACATGTGTCCCACCAGTCTTGTCATTTTCTGCAGGAATTTTGAAAATCGTCTTATGAAGTCTGATTAAAAAGAGCCCCGGTGAGGGGTTGGGGAGCTGGCTGGATGGTCTAAGTGCCTGCCTGCAAGCACAGGGACCCGGGTTCAATCCCCAGCGCCGCATGCCTGTGTTGGCCCCAGAACATGCTGGCCCTGAAATAGGGCATGGTGGGGCATGCCTATAATCCCACTGCTGGGGCAGCTGAGGCAGAAGGGTGACTATGAGTTCAAGCTGTGTGGCAAAGCCCTGGACTAAACAAATATAAAATAAATAATAAATTTTATAAAAACCAAAAAAATACCTGTGAATGCCATTGCCAAGTGCCGTCCGACGGAAAGGCAACCTTGTAAAGTCAGCGCCACGACCTGATCCCATCCCAGCCCCCTCATCTGCCCAGCCTGAGGCCTCATGGATGCCGGGTATTCCCTGAGATGGAAGTGACCGTTCATGGTGCAGGCTTCCGATTGGTTCTGCATATCAGGTAGTCACCACAGCACAACTGAAGACGCACAGAGGAGGGCCCCAGAGCTGCCTCAGAAAGTGGCAGGAGGGGTGGGATGGAGGAGCGTGCAGGGCACGTTTGAGCAGGATTCACAGCAATGTGTCCTGTGCACACTGAGAGCGCCAGTGACACATTCTGAGTGCAAGGCTCCTAGCATGCGGGCCAGCCTCCCACTGCAAGCAACTTGCCCTCTGAGTGTTCTGCCAGATGCCCAGCCACTTCTAATAAATTTTAACTTGATAAATGAGCAATGTCTTGCAATATTAGAAATGTATGCAAATCACGCTACACAATGGCCGGCCTCCCTCTTGTCTCTCTCTTGGTTCTCTTTTTCTTTATATTTTGTATTTTCTTTAGCATTTTGTACTATACTATAGAACTGTAATATTTTATGTGACTAGTTTTGAGTTGTAGAATGAATAATCTGAGTTTCTATTATTTCATTTAGAGAAATCAGTTTTGAGATGAGTGCTCTGGACTACAAGCGTGTTTCATGAGTGAATAATGCCCACAAACAAGGTCTTACTACACACGACTTGCAAATATTCTCACACATAGGGAGGACTGTCCTTTCACTCTTAATGGTGCCCTTAAGAGTTCAAAAGTTTAAATTTTAAAGAAGTCCACTGTCTCTATTTTCCTTATTTTGTCACTTGTCTTTTCAGTGTCATATCTCAGAGGCCACTGTCTAATCCAGGACCACAAAGAGCTACTCTACTATTTTCTTCTCGGAATTCCATTGTTTGAAGACCTATTCTTCACAAGGCACATAGCGGCACTTACTGCACGTGTGATGAGACAGAGGTGCAGCTGATTCTCGTGAGGGGATACGCTGCTGAGCAAAGCACTATCGTGTCATCTCTGAATGGTCTTGACATCTTCGCCAAAAGCCAACTGTCTGTAGATGCAAAGTGGCAGGAGATTCAGTACCAGGTGAGAACCCACTCTGCTCCGCAGATACCTGCCTTCCCACCTGCAGTGTGCACGGTAGAAGGTGCAGGACGGACGGCGCTCTGGGGTGTCCTCATCGGGAGCGCTGATCCTACTCACCTTCTAGAGCTGATCCCCACCCAAATGCCCATCTCCTCACCCCTCTCACAAGGCATCAGGATTTCAACATGTGCAATGCGGTGGTGGCTCAGCTACTCTTCTCTCGTTGCTGGGACAAATACCCGACACCCAAAATGAAGGAAGGAAGGTTTATTTAGATCACAGTTACCAGAGGGTTCAGTCCACACTCGGCTGGCTCCAAGGGAGAGCGGCACATGGCAGAGGGCAGCCTTTCATGGCGGCAGCAGAGCAAGAGAACAGACTGGAGGAGGAGCAGCACCAATGGCAGCAGAGAGCAAGTCTGTCTCTGTCTCTCTTTTGTTACATTCAGGCCGTCCACCCCAGGCTGGGTATAGCACTCACAACCATAATCCCAGCAGTGCTCAGACCCATAATCCCAGCAGTACTCAGGCCCATAATCCCAGCAGTACTCCGACCCATAATCCCAGCCTTGGATCATGAATTAATCACAAACTGTAGAACTGCTCCTCAGTGACTACATGAGGCTTTGGGGGGGGGACAAATACACACCAACCATATCAGGTGGACACAGGCATTCAGCTCCTGATGCTGTGGTTCAGGCAGGGCCAAGGGGGCTACTGCCAGCAGATGTCGCTCTTGGGGACCCTGCCAGCACCTGCATCCTCACCCACTCCGTGCTTCCCAGGCTGCTGATTTTCAAGCTTGCAAGGTTGTTGGTCTCAAGACTACTGGGGGAAGTGGATAAGGCTAGAGAAAGGTTTAGCGCTGCAGACACCCTGTCCTTACCACGACTTGGTCACGCCTGTCCTTACCAGGATTCGGTCCTTTTTCTGAACAAGTACCCCTCAGATACACATGTCAGTCCCCAGCTTTTGAACAAACCATTAAGACTTCTTCTTCTTTAAAATCTAGTGTTCTCATTGCTTTTATAAAGGAGCAGATTTCTGGAAGCTCTTACTAGATAACATTTCAGAAGGACTTCACCTTCTTCTGTTTTGTATTTTGTTGCCTTTTGTTTTGTTTTGTTTTTCAGTGTGAAGACTCAATCCAGATTTTCACATGTCCTAGACCAGCTCTCTGCCACTGGACTGTATTCCCAATCCTTTCTCTGGGTTTTTGTTTTGTTTTCTGCACTTTTTGTCTGTTTTTTGTTTTCTGTACTGGGAATTGAATCCATGAGTTACTGGGATATCTATATATCTATATAGATATATAGATATATAGATATATATATCCATGTATACCCAGATCATTTTTTTTCTGACACCAGGTCTTGTGAAGTTTTTCAAGCCAGCCTTGAATTTGTGATCTCCCTGCTGCAGTTTCCCAAATACCTGAAATTATAAGCCACTGTCACTGGCCTGCCCCTGTGCACTTTTAGATGGCTGTCATTCTGCGTGGGCCTGTCATGTGCGTTGTGTGTGGCGCAGTGCTCGCCTCAGGCCGTGCACGCTGCCTCCCTCTCCAAACTGAGGTGTGAGGAGGAGCACAGATGCACAGCCAGGCAGGGAAGTCCGCTGCACGCTGCCCTGCCCATGGGGTGCGCCACCCCTTGCCCATGCGGGGAGGCCAAGAGAGAAACCCCAGCAGGAAGTAAGACCAGTGAGAGGTCAACACTTGGGACCCCAGACTGAATTCCTAGAAACCAGAATTCCTCAAAATTCCTTGATTCCTGGTAAGGCAAGCTAATCCCTCCTGAGTTTGTTTGCTGCCCCTTTAAAGATAAGAGGACATAACATGAATGGCCTGAAGAACCTGTTTCCTACTGCATTGTTTTTAAGTTCAACCTTATTGACATCTTCCTCAAATGCTCTATTGTCAGTGAAAACTGAGGAGAAAAGACCATTGCTGGAGGCTTGAATGGAAGCTATTTATCACAATTCAAGTAACATATGGAGGAAACAGAACATTTCCCTAGGATCAGAGCTAAATTGGCTAAATTGGCTAAAGCTGTTTCTGAAGAGGTGACGCCTTTGTCATCCTTCATTGTCCTCTTAGCAGGGATGTCTAATATTCTTGGAAGTTGTCAGCTTTCCCTTGTGTAATGTATTTTCAGATGGGCTTCAGCTCATACCTAATGTGACAACTGTCTTCTTAATAATTATTAGTTAATTAATGCAACAAATTAATGGTTGGATTTGATCTGTTTCCAAGATTTAGCAAGCAAGGGGTAACCAAAGCCTTTATATCAAATATTTCCTCTTACAGAACCCTGAAAATGACTGTATTTCTAGGTTCATCAAAGAAAACATCGATTGTTTATCATAAAAAATGAGTTTATCTTGGGAAGCTGAGGCAGGAGAGCAGTGTGAGTTTGAGATCAACCTCAGCTACAAAGAAGGTCAAGGCCAGCCTGAACTGCATAGTGAGAGCTTATCTCAAAAAGATAAATAAATAAATAAGTTTAGCTCTGTTAAATGCAGGACAGGAGCAGTGGCTACCAGACAGTGGGAAGAACAGAGAGGGAGAAAAGTGGGGGAAGGGTTACAGTGGACAGAAGCGGGAGGCTGTAGCTCGCCCTGCACCACAGAGCGACCGTCAGGAACAATATACTGTGAATTTCAGAAAAATATAGGAAAGAGTTTTTAAAGTTGTTACCATAAATAAACGGTAAGTATTTTAGGAGTTTCGAATGTTTATTTTGGTCTGCACATTCCGTGTGTCAGGAGCCGGGGCAGTGCTTCAAGAACATGGACAGGTGTGGGGTATTGATATGCCCCTAAAAGAATAAATCTAACATGAAAAAGCTAATGAAATGATGTTGACATCAGCATAGAAACATAGGAATTTGGGGGCTGGTTAGAATCAATTTAGATAATACTGGATCGATAATTTAGATAATAATGGAAAGAATATTTGTAATTTTAAAATTCTTGTATGATCAAATTCTTTTGGAAGACTCACCCTTTGAAGTAGTCTGCCAGAGACCAAGATTTCAGCCCCAGCTCATTTGCCCTGGAAGAGATCAGTGGAAGAAATTCCACTGGATTTGGCAAGTAGAGAACTTTTTCAAAGACATAGATTTGAACATTCTTTAAGGAGATGTCCTTAAGCCACAGAGTGGGCTTCTTGGCCTACGGAGCCGGTCTGCTGAAGCGTGCAAGAAGCCCACCGTGCGAACGCGGGAGCCGAGGAGGCCCAAGGTCTTGCTCGGTAGCACAGAGGCGGCAGAGCAGAAGCTGACATGCAGAGAACGGCAGCTCCCAGACCCCCGCAGCAGAATCCAAGCGGGAGTGGGCAGCAGTCAGCAGCCGGAGCAGCGAGCAGCACAGGGCAGACTCCCCCCAGCCGCTGGAGCAGAAGGCACTGTGGCCCTGCTTTGAAAGCGCTTCCTCCGAGCAGGGGCGGGGTCACGGACTCCTGAGCTGCGCTTCCCCTCCCTCTCCCCCCCTACCCCGTGACTGCAGGGGGACCTGGGGAGGTGCTGATGGAGCCCACGCCCTCTCCCAGCGCGGCCTGTGTGTCTTATTTCCTCTCTGCTGTGCCTCGTGGAGATCTTCACACAAATGGCCAGCCAGTCTCCAGGCTCTGCCCGATACTCCTCCTCTTGACTTCCCGTGACGAGGGATCCCAGGAGCCTCCCCCTTTCTTCCCCATCCCTTCCCCATGCTCAGCAGCCTCGTGCTCCCCTGCTTGTTTTTCTTTCTTTCCTTCTTTTTTGTCTGTTTGTTTTGTATTTTAGGGAAGGGTCTACAGAGTGTTCAGGGTCTCACTGCTAGATCAGACTCATAGTGATCCGCCTGTTTACAGCCTCCCAAGGGCTGGGGTGACAGGCTCGCGCCACGCCCAGCCTCAGTTGCCCTCTCAGCCCATCCCAGGCGGACCGTGAGCTATCGGCCGGCCCTTCCAGTGCTTGTAGTGAACTCCCCTTTCTTGGAGCAAGGCTCCCCACGGTGTCGCTCCAGGCAACACCAGTTCTTCACCGGAACACCAAATGGAATCCCAGAAAAATTGCACTTTACTCGGATAATAGGAGTGAGCGTAAGTCAACTAGAAAGCTGACTCCTAACTGCAGACAGAGCAGGAAGCTCACAGAACGCTGCAACAGAGTCCAAGAAGAAATGGGGGCGAGTATTCCCCACGCAGAGCCGCAGTAGCGTCCGCGGCGCTCTTCGGACACGCTCAATTCCTGGCGCCTGCTTCGCTCGCTGTCAGTTATTTTCCGCAGTCGCGTGCTGATTAGATGTGTAAATGCAGACGCAGACGCAGACGCAGACGAGACCTCCACATCCAGGCGAGGCAGAGGTGGGAAGGGAAACGGGTGCGTAGGTAGGAGGAGGAGAAGCCTCATCGCATTTTCTCTTCCCTGCTGGGCTGGGAACCAACACACCCTCCTGCTTTGGGTGACGGCCCAGTGGCGGTTCCCAGGGTCCCAGGGCGAGAGGTGGCACAGCCCCTCCCCTGCCACTGGCACAGGAGGGGTCGCAGGCAGGACCGGTGAGGCCTCCCGTGTGGCTCTGGAAGGCGGCTGTCTTGCCGCACTGAGGTTCTAAGGAAGCAGCCCTGGGCCCTCTTCGCCACCCCGCGTGGAGAAAGCCAGAGAAGCAGTGACTGCTCAGGAGCTCCAGCCTTCACGCTACTTCCTCCGCGCCAAATGCAGGGAGGAGCCCAAATCAAAGTAGTTCTTCTAGAAAGGTCTGGCGAGGTCGTGCACACAACCCGCTTCTTTGAGAGGAAACAGGAGGAGCAAGCGTCTAATCGATCGGCTTGGAGCGGAAGCAGTAAGTTGCTGAGCTGTGCTTTTAGTAGTTTCACCATTGGCTCCAATGTTACTCTCCAAGCACCCTTGAGTCCACGCCTGCACCCGGAAGGGCAGGTCCCCTCTGGCTCACAGCGCGGCTTAGAGGTAGCTATAGGCACTCTGCTGCTATACCTGACTGTCCTTCCAGGAGCTCAAGATCACCCGACGCGTGAGCTAATCAAGGTGGCAGCGAAGCACCGACAGAAGTACTGGCAAAGAAACCGAGCTTTGAAACGAACACTGGGGGATACTGCAGGGCGAATCTCCGAGCATCTGTTTCCTTCAGGCAGCAGTCTCCTCCTAGGACGCGTTAGGCTCTTACGCAGCCTGGCTATGGGGATGCGCTAGGGACTCGAGGCCCCCAGGAAAGTCCGGCGCGTCCCAGAAGCCTTATTTTCTCTGTGTTCACATGGAGGATATCAGGAACTGGTTAAGAATCTTTGAGACCAACACAGAAATAATTTAAAAAACAATTACTGCTTACAATATGGGTCAACAATGAAGTAAAAACCAAATGCTATAAAATCAGTTTGACTAGCCTGTGGAACCCAGAAAAATAGTATAATCTGATTCTCTGATATTAAAGCTATCTATGATTGTGAAAATACACACCTGTTTATCAAGTAAGTTAATTTTGGTAATCCAAATTTCATTAACTGTTCCTACTTGGCAACCAGTGCAGTTAGCATGTGCACAGAGTGTACCGTGGTGACTCACGGCTTGAATCATGCTGTCTGCAGCCACGTGGGGGACTGAGGGTGTCCCTCTGTGCCATCCTTCATCCTCCAGGACCCCGGTGTCTGTGTGGCACCGCTTTATTCATTCTAAACCCAGAGGTCAAGAAGCGGCAGAATCGTGGGCATCTGGGGCTCCATTTGAGGTGCCCTACAGGAAGCACGGGGCTGCACGGTGACGACTGGAAGGTGGGGCGCTCAAAAGGGAAGCCTGCTATTGGTCAGGACTGAGGTGCTTTGTTTTGGGGGTTTTGAGGTAGGTTCTCCTCACGTGGACCAGGCTGGCCCGGGACTCGCAGCGACCCCCAGCCTCCCGAGGGCTGGGGTGGCAGGCGTGCACCACCATGCCCGGCCGATGATTGCTTGAACTCCACAAGCCGTGTATTATAGCACAGACTTTATTTAGGGTATTTTATTTAGCTCTTTTAACACCTCCAAAACTTATTTTTGTTTTGGTGCTGAGGAGACAGGGGCGCAGGAAAGCTATATCACTTGCTCCTGTTTACACAGTTAGGTAGACATGAAATGGCAGTTTTAAGCAAACAAAATCACTCCAAAGAATTAATGATTGAGAAGTACTTCCCAGCAATGTCTGTCTAGGAACAGTGTCTTTATATAGGAGATCATGATGGTTTTAAAGCATGACAAGTTGGGCCGGAGAGACAGCTCAGCAGTCTATGCGCCTGCCTGGCAAGTGCAAGGGCGTGGTTCGATCCCTGGTACCGCGAGCTGTGCCAGCCCAGAACCCTGGGTGCGCCGTGCTGCCCCGAAGCAGGGCGTGGTGGCACTTGCCGGCAATCCCAGCGCTCGGGAGGCTGAGTAGACAGGAGGATCACTAGAGTCTGAGCTGCGTAGGGAGATCTTGTACCGAATGAATAAAAAGATTTTTTTACATTAAATCAATAAAGTTAACAAATGGGTGGCGTCGTGCGGTTGCCAAGGCCCGTGTCGCAGTCGTTTGGCATTTCGACTTCTTTTTGTGCTGTGCCGACTGCCCTCATTCTCTCGCTCTCCCCTTGATGTGAGGCCCGGGGCTTGCTCTCAGGAGCACATCTCGCTTTTGAATAGTAATAGAAGTTAAGTGCACAGTTGGTCAGAGCAAGTGCTGGCTGTGCCGTCGCGGCGGGGGCCACTGTGTGGCTGTGGAAGCCCTGGGGAGCTTCAGCTCACAGGGAAGCTCCACGTGCAGCCTTCGGTCCTACGTGGCTGTTGCTGCTGCGGCGCTTACGACCACAGTTCTGTGCCACACGCACCAGTTTGAAGCCTTGTTGTTTGATGCACAGAAAAGGTAATGGGGTGTCCCTGGGCCTCAGGAAGGGTCAGTAGCCAAGCGTTGGGGTCCACTTCTGGTCCCATGTCTCTGCTCCTTTCTCTTTAGCTGCCTCCATTCTCCTCTGTCCAGTTTTCTCCTTCCTCTTGTTACCAGAGATGTGACAGTCTGCAGCTCTGGAGCCCCTCGGTGCTCTACTGGGAATTCCTACAGCTGGCCCCTTCCTACCGCAGCAGCTCTGCTGTACTTGTCACCAACAGCCCTTGCCCCCTGGAAAGGACCATGAGGCGTGACTCGTTTTCTTCCTCTCTCCCTGCCTCGTTCCTGTAGGCCACCAGAAGTGCCCAAGAGGCAGTCAGAGCCAAGCCGTTCCGGCACACTGCCAGTAAACAGATTCTTGCGGAGCTTTACCCTGCAGTCCGGTCTGTGCTGCTCAGTGAAGCTCATGGACCAGATTAGCTCCACTGTATACATACGGCTTTCAGAAGTCACATATGTTTGCACGGAGTGAGAAGGTAGATTTGAAGAGGAGGCAGTAGGAAGCCGAAAGGAATCACTTGAAGACGCCCCGTTAAAAATGCCTTCATAGGGCTGGTGAGATAGCTCAGTGGTCTAAAGTGCCTGCTTAGGCAGGTGCAGGGGACCAAAGTTCAATGCCCAGCTCCACATGCTGAGCCACACCCACCCTCAGAGTGGGCTTAGCTTCCCCCCCAAAAAAATGCTTCCATACTCATTGGGGATGAAGAATTCTCAACTATGTCTCTTTGCTGCAGCCCATTTCTGAGTTAGAATGTACTTGCGTTCAATACTGAAATCACTGGATGCCAAAGAAGAGATGTAGGTATTCCGTATTGATTGATAAAAGCTTTTACCTTGGGAGTGAATTATAGGTCGCATATGATATGATGTGGGAAGTGGGAAGTATTTTAGACTTTTGCATTTGTGACCCTCATACTAGACTACATAGTGAATTGCAGAAAACATGGTCGCTTCAGGAGCTCTGGTCAGTGTCTCTGGCCCAAGGCTTCAGGCCACGGTCTGCCGCTGACATTGGTGACGCCCGTCACGCCCCCATCAGAGGGAGACACCGCTGTAGCCAACATGGGTTTCCAGGAGCCCACACCATCCAGGTCTATCCATTGTAGGGCAGATAGCTGTGCCTTTGTTCCGCTCAGCCTTGGCCCAGGTGGCTACCTAGCATCCGCAAGCACTCAACTCCCCCTGCTCCACGCAGGCCTGGAACCCCAGGTCATGAATCAAGCAAGGTCACAGTGTGGTGAGTGAGAGCGGCTCGCCCTACAGCGCCCTAGATCGGGCTGCGGGAGAGGCGTCAGCTCCTGGAGCCTTCTGTCTAGCCCTCTGGCACACAGTAGAAAGTCCCCTCCCAGCACGCAGATTGCTTCTCATTCCTGACTACCAAACACTGCGTGTGCTGTGCAGAGCTGACTCACGTCTCAAGCGCTGGGAGCCTCCTACTGGCGCAGGAGCGTTCCACCCGCCTCCGCGTTCTGAGCCTTATTTACACGCGCTCTCGCAGTGTTGCTGATTCCCTCTTTAATGAGCCTAAATAGACCTCTCCGGATGAAGCGCTTGCCTTAGCAACGCGGATGCCGATGAGCCGCCTGCACACCACACAAGCCCTGCAGTTTTCCATGTGCGGGCATCTGAAATTAAATCCTGCCTGTGCTTGTCTTGAAAGCAGCTTCAGTAGCCTCAAATCTCTTTGGTAACATATACCAAGACACTAACATATACCAAGACGCTGCCGTAGCGCATGACCAGACGGTCACACGGGCGCGCCTCCCGAGGGGTTCCACGGCTGCTGCCGCCTGCCCTCTTCTCCACGGTGGCCCCAGGCTCGCTTCTGCGCTTCCTACCTCAAGGTCTGGCAGCCTGCAGGCTCACGCTTTCGCCTCCTCTCTTGCTGCCCCAAACGCCCTTTGCTGACCCTGCCCGGCACAGCAGCCCACCAAAGTCGCCTCCGGCCACCGTGCTTGTTAGCTTTCAACACGAGGAAAGTAAACGTGCCTTCTGGATCCCGCCCATGTCGTCTGGTCTCTGGCTCTGTGTCTGCTTTAGAAACAGAAACGGCGTGAAGATAACCCGGAGCAGGGGAAAGGTCTGGGTGCTCGAAGCCTGTCTGTAGAGAGGATGATTCTTCCCAGTTCTATCAAAGATTTGACTATAGAGATATAAACACAGACACCAAGGGAGCAGCAGCTGAACTCTGCCCAGCTTAAAGGAACTGGGTGGTTAAAATGTTCCAAATATGCTTATCATGAACTAACTTAGTTAGGATGGGAACAATGCCGCACAAAGCACTCCTTAGATTTAAATAGCTGATGTAATTAGCACCCAATTAGGCAAAGTGGTGGACTCCATAACTGGAATAAAGTTATTACTACTGTTTTATAATTTCCTCAAGTAATTAAAAGATATACATACCTTTCTCTAAAAAAGGAAGGAAGGAAGAAAAGAAGGAACCAAAGATGGAGGGAGGGGAGAAAGGGAAAGGAAGGGGAAGGGAAGGGAAGGAAAGGAAAGAGAAAGGAGGAGGAGAGATGGGCAGTGAAGTAGGAAAGAAAAAAGGAAGGAGGAGAAGAAAGAAAGAAAGAGATAAAGAGAAAGAAGAGAGAGAGAGAGACAAAGACAGAGAAGAAGAAATAAAAAGAGGAAGAAAGGGAGGAAAGGAAGGAGGGAGGAAACAGTGTGGTGACCAACCACACTGTCACCTGCTGTGCCTACTGCCTTGGCAACAGAAGATGATGTCTCCGAAGAAAAGAGGTGGATTCTCTACATCTTTTCCTGGAAAAGCAGATACAGGGCAGTGAACAAGGGCCACACCAATGGACAGAGTTAGGCACTGATTGAGGGAAAATATCCACCCACAGCCAAGAGCTTCCATTTCAGACAAACAGGAAGCCAAGGCAAATCCAGGCAAGAGTAAGGGAAGAAGAGAATCATTGCTAAACGCAGAGAAATGCTGAGGCACTGCAAAAGAAGAAATTCATCGACAGCTTAGCAGCTCTGAATGATTTCTTGGAGTTCTTAGATGAGGGCGCATCACCTGGGAGGCAAGGATAGGGAGCCCCTTGAGCAGCGGATCCCGGCAAAGCCTTCACTGCTACTGGCATGGCCCTGTGGATGCTTGGACAGGACGACTTGGGAAGGATTTCCCTCTTGCTGGCAGGACCACTGCGATGCAGAGAGCAACCTCTGGTGGCTCGACTGTAGCTCATTATACAGCCATACTCTTCAGACCTCAGTTGCTTCAAATCTGATTTTGAGATGATTTGAAGCATCAAAAGCACTGTTATTTTTATTAAATGTGAAAAAATACTCACTCTTGTCATCACTGAAGATATCCTTTCTGGCTTTTGAGTTTTTCCCCCTCTTTAAAAACTTTAAGATTGGCTTCCAAAATCTCTCCATGTTGCCCCTGGTGAAGGCAGATGTTATTATTCCTAATTTAAGCTGGTAAGATTTTGCACATTTACAATTCTTATCCTACTAATCTTTAAAAAACTTGGAAAGGTTCTAAACTTTGGAATCCAAGAAATCTGACTACATGCAAATTCAGTGGTTAGTATGGATAAAAACTGTAAAAAGCATGATGGAAAGTTTCTGACATGAGTAATGAGATGAATTTTCAGGTCACGTGAGTCAGTAACCAGCAAAGAGAGTGTGGAGGAAGCCACACAAGATCGTCATGTGTCTGACTTTAAACCAAAACATCCGATTATCAGTGTTCAAACGATAAAGTTGATAAGTTAAAATACAAAGTTCCTATTATATGTAGATATAGCTATATAGGTTATATATGCGCATTATCCTTATAGCCAGGCTAGCGAGTTTAAAAAATTAAAGAATTAATGAAAGAGAAAAGAATCTTTTGTCCTCTAACAATCATCCTAATTGAGGAAAGCCTTGGCATTTGAAACTGAGAAGTAAATTTAGAAACGAAGGAAACACGAGAGTCTCTGGGAGGGCTGAGGCCCTGCCTGGGGAGCAACGCGGCGCTTCCTCAATCCTGTCAGGACGCAGATCTGAGGGAAGCGGAGCCCGGCCCCCTGAACTTCCACGGGTCACCTTCCTCTGCTGTGGTGGGAGAGCGGTCCCCCCAGAAGCCATCTGAAGCTTACTTACCCCGTGTTCAGATGGTGGCCCCTAAAAACTGGATGACTTTCTTTCAGTCAAGGAGAAGGACGCCCGCTTTTCATTGCTGAGCAGCTTAGCAATTTACTTGAAGATCTTAGCTGTTATTTCCTCCTAGAGAAAGCTAATGGCCTTCCTACATGGCTCCGGGAGGCCAGCCCCGGTGTCGGGAAGCATCCCCACTTGTGTTGGTCCAGGCCAGCGAAAGAGCGTATGCTTCCCCCTGAAAGTCCTCTGCTTCAGGGGCCAGTGCTGCCTGTCAGTGAAGCAGGTCTTCTGAGAGACACGATATTTCATAAATAAACTATTGATAAGCATAACACCCCAGGCCTTCAGTTACCAGGGCAGGGAGAGAGCGCATCTGGAGAGCAATATTAGGTCACCCTGGGAAGCAGGCTCAACCCTGCTCCACTTCCTCTTGATTAAGATGTCACCGCTGACGAATTTTAAACTTGCATGACTTCCAGGAATAAGACAGCTTGGCCTGAACTTTGTTTTTATAATGTGAAGGATCCTGCCTGGCACACAGACACAGCCCATGAAATTTTTAAAGCCACTCCAGCAAATGTTTCATCTCTCAAAGTGAATTTGAAATTCTGCAGCCTATTATTTTCACCCTTGAACTATGAAATGAAGCATTGGGATTGGATACAAATAAGACTGTCCTATTCACATGTGTGCAGCCATCGTTGCTTCTGTTGACTTCATCACTGGGAGTCTCATTAACACCAGTTTTTAATACACACTGTAGCCGATGACACTGCAGAAAAGCAAATGAATCCAAACAATTCAGGAAATACGAGTCTATGACTGCAGACTGTTGTTCGATACGTCGAGTGTACTTCACAATGGCTAGTGTTTAAATCAACTCTAACACTTAATTGTTGAGAGTATCGAAGGCTGTGTCTCTGTGCCAACAGGACTGCAGGATTAGCCCAGAGACAAGAAGAGCCGGCGAGGTGCGCGAGCCGCGATGCTGCTGTCCCGGCTGCCCCAGTCCTTGCACTATCTTCTAGTCAGTGCCTTGTCTGGGACTCTCGGCTATATAAATATAATGGGGAATGAAGGATGTGAGAACGAAAGGGGCTGCGATGTTCTTGGAGCTCCATACCCCTTGGGCAGTAGGTCGTACTGTGGAGGGGTGTGGGATCGGCCCACCGTCACACGGGTGCTTGTGAGCAAGCTGTACCCTGCTCTGCACGCTGCTTGTCCCCAGGTGACTCACCGAATCCTAGAGTTAAGCTGCCCCCAGCTCCAGGGGCTTCTTTCCCTGGGGCCTCCTCAGACCAGCAGGCTGTGCCCAGCCCCCAGCACCCCTCACCTTCTCGGGCTACAGCTTCTACTTCCTCGGCCTCAACTATCTTCATTTCAAACATTTCTTAGGCATTCATGTTTCTCTCCCTGAATTGTCCACAATCTGTCGCTCGACACTGCAGCTGGGGCCCTCGTTCTGCGCTCCTCATCCTCACCGAGGTCCTCCTGGTGACCCTGCGGCTCACGTTTCTGCCTGAACGGTGGCAGGCGCTCTTTGCTTGCTTGCTTGCTTGTTTTTGCTGTCCTTTGTCTTTCACATTGTGCTTGTTAAGGTTTTACCTACACTTTTGCTCGGGTATCTTTTTCTGAAATAAAAACTTCTCTGACAGTCTTATTTCAACCATCCCTTACCCATAGCAGCTTCGTTCCGCTAAATTCATGCTACTGAGCTCTTAAAGGAGGATGAATTACGCTTGGCGCTGAGTGCAGGCGAGCAGATGGCTGACGACTCTCACCACGAAGCCTACGAAGTCGCAGAGAACACGGCTTCTCGGAAGTACACGGACGTTAGGAAAGAGGTGAGGCTGCCGCCCAAATCCACGCATGCGTGAAATATTTTGGGTGGGACTCTGCTGTTGACAATGAATTTCTTATTTGAAAATAAGCCAAAATTATTTGCTGCTTATAGAATCCAATTTACTTTGACCACTGCTACTGACTGTGTTCTCGGCACTCGCTGGTAAGATAAACCTTGGTAAACCAATCCATGCAAAAGGTCAGAGAACAGTTCTGATAAATTGTCAGTCACTGTAACAGAAATAAATTTTAAAGAACAAGTATTTCTCAATATATTTTTAAAGTTATTTTTCCATGAATCTTAAGCCAGTCTGTGTTCAAGTCAATCCAAATCTTTAACTTTCATGAATGTCAGAAAGCCGCAAATTCTAGGATCATTTGGAGTTTCACATAAAACAAGCGCTTCTTTATTAATTATTTCTTTATTCTTTCTTTCTTTCTTTGGCACAGGGTCTCCCTGTGCAGCTCAAACTCGTAGTGGTCCCCCTGTTTGCAGGTTCCCCAGCGCAGGGGTCACAGGTGTGCACCACCACACCCGGTCTGTGGTTGGCTCAGTGTGCCCGAGGTGGGGCCAGTGCAGCCTGTGGAGTGGGGATCGGGCCCAGGTCCCTGCACTCACCGAAGCAGGCACTTAGTCTGCTGAGCTGTCTGCCTGGCCCTTAGCCTTCCTGTTTCTATAAAAATATAAAAATATCTTTGCTGTCCTAACGAAGTCACTTGCAATCTAGAGGCAGGCAGTGTCTGTAAGGGCTCCGACGTTTGGCCCTGCGTGCCAGCGAGGGGGCTCATCTGGCTGTTTCACCAATGCTGGCCGGTGACACGAAGCTCCCGTACCAGGAATAAATGCCAATTGTTGCTCATCGTAGGAATAGTGCACAGAACATCAGCGTCTTTACTACCTCCCCAACAATGAAGACAGCCAAAGAACCCATCGTGCAGCGGGCTCTGACCCTGGAGAACTCCAAGCTTGGGGAAACCCGAACCTTTTGTGACATACACCACACTCCCTGAACTCCACACTCCCGGGAGAGGCCTCTCTGTCTTGGGCAGTAGGCAAACATGCTCTTTGCCTGGAGAAAGGTACGGTCTCTATAGTTTGAGGCTCTTTACTATACAAACATAATTTAAGTGACAGTCTTGAATAACTACAGTAAATATCTGTGCTTGAAAGACATAGAAAAACAAAAGAACCAGGGAAGAATTATCTCTGAATGGGAATGGGAGCTGGTTAAAAAGAATATGGCATGTGTTTACATAAAGATATCTAGTGCAATAAAAGATATCTTGTTATTAATCCTGCCCTGGTGCTTCAAACACATTTATACAATTCTTGTCACTTTCAAAAGCAGTCTCGAAAATCATTATTCATGAGTGCCTTTGTAGAGTTGATCAAAAACACGGTGAACATGCTTTTGTCTACCACAAAGGCAGATGTATAAAAACATTCGATGTTCTCACCCTCGAGATCGAGTGGATTTGGCCCAGTGCTCGTCCCTGAAGTCCCAGTGATGTGAAAGGCGGGTGCCCAAGCTGATCCAGGACACAAGGCAGCCAGCTCAGCACAGCTACAGGGATGTGCTAGACAACTTCCAGGCCGCTTCAGAAAGGGACATGGACAACTGGATGAGGATGCTCCATGCTGGGAGGACCGTGAGGGTGATTGGAGGCAATGCAGCTTTTACCATAGTGCATTTTAAATTAAAATATCCATTTATTTTTATCATACTTCTTACATATTGATTTTAAATCTTGGAATTGACTGTTTAAATTAAGATTCGTCATACTG
Source organism: Tympanoctomys barrerae (assembly GCA_002564285.1). NCBI lineage: Eukaryota > Metazoa > Chordata > Mammalia > Rodentia > Octodontidae > Tympanoctomys > Tympanoctomys barrerae. The sequence goes on from NDGN011298715.1 coordinate 18,126, forward strand.
AGCTAAGAAATATTACTATGCTATTTGATGGTAACTACTTCAAAGAAGTGAAAATACATTATTTTGAGAAGCTATTTTTTTCCTATAAAGATAGATTTTCTACTTTCATCCTTTAACTGACCAAGGTGATGCCCAATATGTACTACTTCACAACACATACCAAAGTGGAGCATTTACATCCCTAAATGCAAACTCAGTTTGCTTAAGGCAGCAAAATGAGGTAGAGCAGGCTTCACTCTGCATCCTGGGGCACTCCTGCGCTCAGAGACCCGGTTGTTCAGGACGGAACCTCCTGCAGGAAATTTCTGGAATAAGACATTTAATATTGCTTCATTCCTACCAATACTTCTCATCTCTACTCCAAATTTCAGTCTTCTCTGCAAATATCTGCACATGATTTTCCACATTATTACCTCTATTTAATTTTCAGGTACATCTGCTCAATAATACACACAGGTAGCTTATCGACAAATACCTACCCACTACATATCCTTTATAATTCCATGGCATTCAATTACACTGGTGCTTTTCAAATCTAATTAATCTCCTATTGATGGAAGATGATGATGTTTTTACTCTTATTTCATTACAAAAGATCTTGCAAAGCTCAGTGTTCTCTTGTGTTCCTTGAAGTCTGGTTTGAGTCCAGCCTTTGCAATGCAGAGATTTAATGAGACCTAGCTGCAGAATTTAGAGGAAAAAGAGAGAAAACATTCTCTCAGGCTTTTGCAGAGAGCACATTGGCCAAGCAATGGCCATGACTCATCCACATGGCTGACACT
>NDGN011298742.1:0-25420 GCA_002564285.1 Tympanoctomys barrerae
ACCAAGATTTTATTAGCTTTGAAACTTGTACAATATCCTAATATAAATGTATAAAATAAAAAAAATTACTGTAAAGTGTGTATCACAAGTCCCTGGCACCACCCTTACTCTACCTCTATTTCACATAAAAGATGAAACATTTTTTCCACATTTCCATAACTTCACCATTTGGGAGAAGCCTCCGAAATTGAAACAGTCAAGGGTGACTGAAAGACTCAAAATGTTCACAGAGCTCTGGCAGGCTCAGGTTTTCAACGTACACTGTGCAGAGGCACGTCTTTGTGTGTACCTCTCTAGTTCTTCTGTCTTTGACTAAGAAATGTTTTCTAAAAGCCAAAAGCAAAATATTCATTTTTCTGTTTTGAACCTTTGGAATCTAAAATTTAGGCAATAAGACTGCCCAGATAGTTCAGGTGATTGAAGTGCCTCCGTAGGCAGATGCAGGAACTGGAGTTCACTCCCCAGCGTGCCATGCCGGGCCCACCCCAAGATGCGCTGAGATGGCAACTAGGCCCTAAGACTGGGTGTGGTGGCGCCTGCCTGTAATCTCAGTGCTTGGGAGGCTGAAAACACAATCACTACAAGTCCGATCTGTGTAATGAGACTCTGTAGACCCTGTACTGAATATATTAAAAATAAATAAAATAAAATTTAGGCAGTAGATTCAATTCCTGTGGTTGGAATTTGCTAAATTAAGGAAGCTGAGTATTAAGGAAGCTGACACTAATGTGTAGGGTGGGTATGTATGCATAAGTGCAAAATAATAGTAAATTTTAGCTACAGCATAGTGTTTTGTCCTAGTTACAAACTTCATTTCAAAAGTTTGTTAATTGGGAAAGTCAGTATGTGTTTATAAATGTATTTAGTAGTACAACCATCAGAACTGTAAGTGGTACACTTTTAAAAACCAAAACCTTGCCCATTTGCTCTTGCTATTTTGCTATTTCCGCCACCATGAACTGCTGCCCTCTGCCTTGGAGCCAGCTGTGTATGGACTAAAACCTCCACTAACTGACAGATTGCCTGATTGCTGTGGCTAAAACAGATAATGAAGTTCAAGTCCTCAGAGCTGCCATCCACGTGGTTGTGCTGCTGCTTCAGGGTCTTAGCCAGAAAGATGCTGAGTTGCTGAGAGATGTCCTCAAGGATCTCTACCACCTGCTGAGGCACGTGGTGTACCTGGACCCCCAACAATGTGGCCAAGCTCCATGCTCAGCTTATCTCTGGAGGAGCTGGATGAGATCATGAGGAACTTCCTGTTCCCACAGCAGAAGCTGGAGAAAACTGTTGTCCTGCCATAGACCTGGCTCAAAGGACATGAGGAAGGCATGGAGGGACCACACAGTGAGAGCCATGCCCGTGCCTTCCATCAGGTGGCCCTGCTGCCTCTTTGGTGCTGACGATGCAGCTAGTCCTGAGGAAGGCTTTAGGATGCTGGTCGCTTGGGGCTTGAGGCTGACCTTCCTAATGCATCTATTCAGCCACCCCTACATCCAGGTCAGAGCCTGGACAATTGAAAGAGCCAACTGTAGCATTCAGAGAAGGACGTCTCCTGATTGAAGTAAACGCTAACTTAACTGTAGGAATTTGATGTACTGACATTGCAACTTGAGAGGTTGCCCTCCCCTAGGCCACATATCTTGACTGTCTCGTGGTGATACTATTCTTCCTGTGATAATGAGGTACAGGCCGAGCAAATCCTCTCTGGCTGCCAAAGAGGCATCTGAAGTTGGGATATAGTTAAGGAAATGGATAGGAAGTAGGTACCAAAGCACGCAAAGTGGAATAGAATTATCTTGGCTAGAAGAAACTGCAGGTCTGAATCTAGTCCTCTGGTGTGGAGATGGAAGACTAGTAGGGAAGCATGGAGCCCCAGTCCCAGCAGAACCATGTTGGTTGAATCTTCCAGAGAAACTTAAGCCTGTCCAGAGGAGAGCAAACCGTGTTTGTCCTCTGGGGCCATTTTCTTTTGCTGCTTCTGTTACTGTTTGCAGAGAGTCTGCCCTGAATTCAACCCTCTGTTCCTTTAGCAGCATGAACACTGAGACAGAGTGGCACTGACTCCAGGTGGAAAGTGTGCATCGTGCTGCTGGGCTGAGGCCAGGATTTGTAACATTTCCAGGCGTAGTGCTGCAGGCTTCACTTTATTCGTACATTTCTTTTGGCCACCGCATTTAAGTCACAGCTAAATGATGACAAAAAGTACATGGCTGGCTGTGTTAGAGACACCCTCTGGCGTACCCGTTTTAACAAGGCTAATTCACATCTCTGAGTGGTCCTCACATTTGTGGGACTATGTGGGAAACTCAACACGGGACCTTTTCCTTGCTAGCCAGGACATCTATACCCAGGAGACCCGTGACAGTTTCCAAAAACTCAAGTGACCACAGGATCCATGTACAGACTTGCCCATTTGCCAGTTAGCAACAGGATATTTCCGTCTGGCCAGATTTACCCACATGGTTAGCTCAGAAGCTTCATGGGTAGCTGTGGGGACATTGCTTTAAAGATGTGACCTTACATATGGTTACAGCCACAGTTACCTTAGTGAACAAGGCAAGTTATCCCCATTTAAAGAATATTTCCATTCAGCTGCTGTTAACAGTATAGTTTTTCTTCTCCCAAGTCAAGAATGTCTAGAAAACAGGATTGGCGCTTTCAGATCAGGTAAGGATCTTTGGGCCAACCAGCTGCACCTAAAAATGCTTGCTTCTTGGCCTTTCAGCCTACAATACAGCTCATTGCAGACTACCAGACTACATGTGTTAAATGATCAGCTGAACTTAGATCATTTTCTTTGCATTGCATCATAGTTCTGAGGACATTCCCCAACTGGGTCACCTTCTGAGCCTCCCTCGGAGCCTCTCATTTATGGATTGCTTCTCACTTTTGAACTATTTGGTGAAGGGCTAAAAGCATCTTTCTTTATTGGGTTGATTTTATGTTTTGTTCTGGTTTTTTGTGTTGTGTTGTTTTTGTTTTGAGACAGGGTCTTTCTATGTAGTTCAGACCAGCCTTGAACCTACTATGTAGCCCAGACTGGCCTCAAATTCATTGCAATCCTGCTTAGCCTCTTGGGTGCTGAGATTATAGGTGTGCACCACTACATCCAGTCTATTGGATTTTTTTTTGGTTTTGTTTTTTATTCCATTTCAGACAGTGTTTTCTTTTTTTGTTGTTGTTAACAAATTCAAGAGGAAGATTTCTTAATGCAACCATTCTAAACATGGCTAAATTAAAATTTTATAAATTACTGAAAAAAATAATAAAAACATTGGCATGGACAAATTGCAGTAAGATCCTTGAATTATTAAAATTCATGAAGTCCTTACACTTTTTAATTACATGTGAATTTTGGACAACATGGTGATTTAAAGATTTTTCAGAAAGATATGAAAGTTGTATGATTTTTATTTTCAATTAAAAATATTTATTTTAGCCAGGGAGATGGCTCAGTGGAAGAAGTGCTTCCCTGGCAAGCGCAAAGGCCTGAGTTCAATCCCCGGTTCCGCCAAAAAAATAAATAAAAAATAAAAAAATAAAAATATTTTAGAGAATTGTCTTTCTAATTTTATGTATCGTCAGTTCCATTGTTCACTTGTATGTCTAAATTTAATTTTAAGTATTAGGTGATAATGTAAAAGGAAACTTCAGAGTTAGGATTTGTAACCAGGGGCTCTAAATAAATTATTTTCTCCGTGAGTGTTACAATGCCTACAAAACCATTTTTCATTCCTTTCTTAGTAGTTTGTTGCTGAGACAAGTATCCAAACCCTGCAAGTTAAATTAGAGGTTTATTTTGGCTCATACTTTGTAGAAGTTTTGGCCCATGGCCCAGGGGCTCCAAGCCAAGAGACATGGTGACACAGGAGCATGACAGGAAGAGCTGCTCATGGCATGGTGGCTAGGAGGCAGAGAGATCCAGAGAGGGGGTGGGAGAGAAAGCTCTGGGCCACACCCACACTGTCCCGCCTCTTCCCAACCAGCCTCACCTGACAGCAAGTCAGTTCTAAGCCCCATGACCCAGTCACCTTCCAAGAGTGCACCTCTTAAGTGCATGAGGCTCTGGGGCAACATTCAGATAGATACTGAACTACTTCCCTTAATACTATAGGTAAATTGCTTAATTTCTCAGGCCTTTCTCACATATAAAATGGGGATACATATCATCTTTTTATTGCTGGGATAAAAGGTCCAACACAATTTAAAGGGAAAAGTTGATGATGGCTAATGGTTTCAGAGGTTTTAGGCAGTCCATAAGCAGGTGGCTACAAGGCAGAAACAATGGAATGCATGGCAGGGGAAGGTGTTCACCTCATGGCAGCCAGAAAGCAGGGGGAGATGGAGAGAGCCAGAGAAAGGCATGTCCCCAGGAACCTATTTCCCCCACTCTCCTAAGAGTCCATTGAGCTAATCAGCTCACCAGTGGGCTAATGGGGGATCCGCTCACTTAGGCCTCACCTCTGAACATAACAGCATTAGAGATCAGTCTCTGAATATGTCTTTGGGGGACAATTCATATTTAAACCCTAGCAATACAGAAGTGTGAGTTATAATGAGTACTATGGATAAGATACTGAGGATGTGGTACTTAAATTCTAAAGGCAATGAAGAACAAGGAGATTAAGAAGAAGCAGAGAAACGTGGCTTAGGCAGATTTAAAGGTGAAACCTGGCTTGATTCTGAGTCCAAAGGTAAGATTGGGGAGCAGGGGTGGATTAATGAAAAGTATGTATGAAGACTATTTAACAAAAACAAGTGAATAATATTTGGGGAGAAAATTTATAATAGCTAAAACAAAAAATGCTTAGAGATAATTGAACATGAAAGATGTGAGATGTAAAGGGAATTACAAAATCTTATTGGAAGATACAAAGTAAGTTCTGAATCAATGAAGCCTTTCCTTGAGTAGGAATGTTAATACCAAGCACTACATAGTATTAGTAGTGCATGCACATCGAAATCTTGTTTTTTGACCCAAACAAAATGTCAGAGTTATATGGGACTATATACAAGACATTAATAACAATAAAAAAATGAACATTTGTTGAATATAAACTATTTCCCCAGAACTAAAGCAAGATAGTATCAGCACAGGACAGGTAAGTAGAGGAGTGGAACAAAGTAAAAAGATTATGTATCATGAGAATTTAATATGTAAAAATAAATGATGTGTGAGAAAATTTTATTAAGGTACCAGTACAACTATCCACAGTATGAAAACAAACAAGATTCTTAACTCATACTGTCCTAAGTATTAGCTGAATTAATAATATAAATTTTAAAAGAGGAAAAGCCAGGGAAATGCAAAGTTTGTGAATGAGTAACATATGGAAGACAGGAACTTCAAGAGATTGCAGTGTAGCTAAGATGTCCAAAACTTACCTCTTCCTCCACAGGAGAGCAAAAGTAGCTGCATGCCTGGCCTTGTGAGATTCATGATTTGGGAGAACTCTAGAAATCAAGAGAGACTAAAGCCTTCCAAGATTCAGAGATCTAGGAAGACAGGATACTAAGAAAACACCTACCCCCATTGTCTCACTACTGGGGAGGTGGATCCATTTTTAGAAGGGTGCAAGTCCAGCCAAACTCCCATCAGTACAGGTGCTGACTGCCCTAGCTACCAGTTTTACAATCCCCAAAGGCGGACAGTTCACCTAGACAGATTACCTGACATATGCACAGTAGCCTTATGTTAAAAATGGCTATCTGCGATGAGAAACCCTCTCATGTTCCCACTCAGGGACCTCACAGTCATTCCAGTGCATTGCCCTTGTGGGTTGCTGCCAGGCAAACATTACTTGGCCCAACAACATGATTCTGACTCAAATCAGCTGGGTTCCCTGCATGGTAGGAGATGGAGTTGACAGATAACCAGAAGACTGGGGAGCTTGCCTTCTGAGACCAGTGTGTGACCTGCAGTGTATAGGTTTAAATCAGCACCAGAACTGAAGGCAGGTGCCCTCATAGTTCCTACTGACCCTCTTCCCTATGCTGTACATAGGTACCTGCTCCTGCAAGGATGGGCTGGGAAAACCATGATTCCATTATTGCTGTGCACAGAGGGCCATGCTGAAGTTACCATGGGCAGTAACACAGCCCTGTCACTCTACCTCTGGAAACACTAAGGCCTGGAGAATATTGCCTGACTTTGGCCATATTCTCCTGTCTATTCCCAGGTGGCAGCATAGCTGACAAAATGGGGAAAAACAGTGCTGGCCACGACACCATCCCTGCATGTGTCTGGATGGGGACTAGAGCACTGCTCTCAGATGCTAGCACAGTAGTAGAGAGGGTTCAGCCACTGCTGTCAGGACTATGGGAGTAACGTGGTGTGGTTCTCCTGCTGCTCCTCCCCATGCAGCAATTGAGCCTGCACTGCTGTAGGACTGGGGGACAGGTCTTTCAGGACTCTACTGTTGAAGTGCCAGTGTCAAAGGCCTTTGTTAAATAAGAGCCACTATCCCCCAATGCATGGGAGATAACGTATCAACTGATATGGGCCACCGTTCCCATTATGGGAGTAGCTATACAGTGAGAACCCCAAGCCCACTGCTGTCTAATGCCACACATCTCTGGACTGCTAGAGTGACCCAAGTTTTGCAGAGCCTACAACATCATTCAGTCTTTCTTACCCAGACATTCTATGCACTGTACCTATATCACCCATGATAGCCACGGAAACAACAGAGAGACTTGTGATAGGTAAAATCAAACCAACATCACTTAAAAAATTGACATTCTAGGGGCCAGGGAGATAGCTCAATAGAATAAAGCACAAGGGCCTGAGTTCAATCCCCAGTTCCGAAAGAGAAAAAAAAAAAAATTGACATTCTATAACACCTTAGTATCCTCAGGAGAGAGCCACCTACTATGAACACTGTTAGAATGGTAGCTATCTGATTTGCCAGCTGCACAAATCTCAATGTAAGAAGAGATATATGAAAAATGATACTGCCAAAAGATTGTAATTAACAACAAATGCAAAATAAAAAAGAAGCCTGGTAAAGAATACACTAAATATGAACGATGTTTGAAAAATAGACATATAGGGTGTCTAGATTTCCCATTTCTAGATATTTTCAACAAGCTATAATCATACCACAGATGTTCTTGGCATGTCCTTATCTGACAGTACTATTCACAACAGGTAAATTATAGAACAGCCTATATTCCACATCAACACATGAATAGAGAAAATTATATATATATATATATATATTGCTTACATATATACAGTATATATAATTAAGTGATGCAGTCTTAGGAAGATGAATGCCTGTCATTTGTTGCACAGTTTTGGCAACTAGAGGACATATTATATTAACCAGATACAGAGAGACAAGTATTACATATATTTTCCTTCCTTTGTGGAAATTACAAAACGACCTGGTGGAAGAGGGATTACTGGATTACTGTCCAACTCTCGTTGGACAGATGTGGAGTGAAAGGAAGCGGGAGAAGTATATTGGATATGATCAATGGATGGTTTACTCATGGATGGAAATAGCACAATAAATTCAATTAATATGCAGAATGTGTTAATAAATAATAATCATTTAGAATGAAAAAGACATTGCCAATATTAAAACTAAATGTAAAGGATCATTAGAGATTTTTGCAAAGCACAAATTAGAAACCTAGATGAAATGGCCAAGTTTCTGGGCATGTGACCTACCAAGTTGTGTTATGAAGATGTAAAATTTCTAAATGAAGCAGTAATAAGATTAAATTGCTGTATTTTTAATCTTTCATTTATGTATGTATTTGATACAGGGTCTCGCTATGCAGCTCGGACTTGTAATGATCCTTCTGTCTCAGCCTCTCCGGCGCTGGGATTATAGGCTGCTTCTCCATGTGATATAATCAGGGCAAATGGAAAGCAGCTGCCTAGTAAGGTGAGCGAGGCTGAATGCTAACGTTCAGCAGACCATCTAGTATTGTGGTGGATTCACTACTGGTCAGCTGAAGCAGGAAAGGCCAGCTGGGCTAAGTTAGTGTGGGTCAGGGCATCAAAGACATATTCCTCCACCTGCCCTCCGGACTGTTGGCGAAGGCATAAAAGCAGCAGCAGAGGGGAAGATGGTGTGCTGTTGATTTTCCTAGAGAAGCTTGCTGCAGCTGGTTTTCCTGATATAAATTCAGCTGTTCTTATTGGAGAAGCATCTTAGGTGCTGGCTGTCACCAGGGATAGCTGCTGGTTTTTTTGTTTGTTTGTTTTTGTTTTTGTTTTGTGGAACCAAGGATTGAACTCGGACCCTTGTACTTTCCAGGTAAGCGCTAATTCTACTGAGCCATCTCCCTGACCCCAACTGCTGTTCTCTTTAAGGAAATTCTGATCTTCACCTTGAACCTGGCTTCCTCGTGTCAGTGCATATCCCTCAGCCTACTGGCACAAAATTTATAGCTTCCACCACTGGCCTTTCGTCCTGCCCAGTGCAGATCCTTGATACTGACTTGCATGAGATGTCACGGAATCTAGGCCTTTGGCTAGACTCAACTGGGACACTGCTGTGGGATTCAGGCCTTCAGACAGATTCTTCAGGGCGCTAGCACATGGACAAATCTTTTGAACTCCTTTGCATTTGACTTTTTGGGAGAATGTTAGAAAGTAATCCTGTAAGTTATGTGGTAAGAGGACACACTTATTAGATTTTCCTTCTTTCAACATCTGTCCCCACCCTGTGTCGTGATTGGCATTTGGGAGCTGTGTCTCACCGTCTGTCATTCTCTGTAAGGTTAATGGGTTTTACAAGGTCTGGACACTTGCAGTCATAACTATTCACACTTCAAGGAGGTGGGTTGTGGATTCCATGCCACACACTGCTGTGACTGGCTTTCCAAGACGCAGCTTCCATGTGCCATCACAGGACTGGTGTTCCTCAGATTCTACAGCTAGTTATTTAAGTTGTTGGTCTTTAAAAGAGAGTAATTTTTATATTCAGGCATCACAGCCCGGACTCACTGCACAGCACTCTGAGGGTTTTATTGAGTTGCTCTGAGGTGCACAAGGGGATCTCAAGGCACATCCCCACCAGGTTAGTGCAGTGATTTTGCTCAAAACAGAAAAATGCAGAGGCATTCAATCTCTAGAACAGCAAGCTCAGAGAAAACCTCAACATGACTTCTCTGTGGAAACAGGAGAATCTTCTGGGAAGAGCAGAGAATTTTCCAGAGGCTGTTCCTTCTTGCTTTTTTTCCCCTTTGTTTATGGCATTGAGAATTGAACAAGGGGCTGGGGAGATAGCTCAGTAGAATAAGCGCTTGCCTGGCAAGCGCGAGGGCCTGAGTTTAATCTCTGGTTCTGAAAAACAAAACAAAAACAAACAAACAAACAAACAAAGGATTGAACAAGATACTTTGAACATGTTATGTGAATACTTTGCCACTGACATAGCCTCCTAGATCATTGAAATTGACTCTTACTCCATCCATGACCAAGTTTTTCTTGGACCTTGGTAGATACTTCAACTTAATGTCCTAGTCCCAATTAGGTATGGCTATGATCAGCCGAAGACTGAATACTGGGCACTTGTTATGGGTTGTGTCTAGCTGTTTTCCCAAAGCCTTGTGTGGTGATAGGTGCCATTTTCAGAAGGGATAGTTCTAGTATGTGGTTGATTTGTGGTGTAATAAGGGTATGTGATTACTAAATCAGCCCACTGATTGGTTTGGCACTACCCTAGTGCCACAAGCCTGGATAGAGTATAGAGCCTGCCTTTCATGAGCTACTAATCCAATGTGAATCCATTCTTCTTCCTCAGAGCCAGCTGATGCTAGACTGAAATTTCTACAAACTGAGCTAAATAAACTTTTCCTACTTAACTTGTGGGTACTGGGTATTTTGTATCGGCAACAAGAAAAGTATCTGAGATAAAAGAGAACGTGAGAACACAAAGGTTATAGACACTACACCTTTGTAGAACCTCAGCATAGATCTCTCCCATACCCTATTAGACTATATATTGATGACACATCTGAAGAAGTCTTCAAAAAATAAAGAGCACCCCATACGTTTTGCAAGACCTTCAAAGACAGCAGGTTTCCTCCAGCTCTGATGATCTGCCTCATGCAAAAGCCCACTAATCACAGACAAAGGAGTCACAGCGAAACTACATTATAAATTCCAGTTGTAGTTAACACTACACAACTCTTTGTATCCCAGGGCATGTAGTTAGCAGTAATCTGTATTAATGAAGAAGGACCTCACATAAAAGTGAAAGAGATATCCATCCTGACAGATGCATAAATCTTAACCAAAAAACCAGAAACTTGATAAAATACTATCTTTCCTCCAAACTTTCATGTCTCTAGTAACTGATTCCAAGGATACTAAAGGAAATTCAATAACAAATTCAAAATAATTAGTTTTTTTAATTGATCACTTAACAAAGACAATACAAATAAACAGCTGAATGTATAAAGCAGTATAATGTAGGATTAAGCAGAGAAATTGAAGAGAAGGAAATCCTAAAATAACAAATTGGAATGGAAAGTTTAAGACACAGTGAAATGCCTCACAGATAGGCCAAATCAAGTCAAAGACAGGGTTGATGAACTATTACATTTAGATAGTAAGAAGAAAAAAATGAACAGATTGTATAGTGTCTATGGGATAATGTCTTCATTACTTTTCTCATTACTGAGACAAGACAAAATACTCAACATCTGAAGTTCAACCCCTAGTTTGTGGAGTTTTCAGTCCATAGATGGCTGCTCCAAGGAAGAGTAGCATGGTAGGGGGCACCACAGAAAATAGTCCATGGCAAGTAGGCAGGAGATAGCAAAGCAGCAAGCTTTGCCCTTTTCTCCTATCCAAGCCACCAACCAGCCTTTTGGGTGGTGCTAAACACACTCAGGGTGGGCCTTCCCTTATCTACCTCCTTAGTCCCAGCAGCATACATCTTAGATCCTGGTACCTCCGAAAAGCCTCATGCATGTCCTCATGAGGCTATGGGGGAACAATCTACATAGTACAAGCCATAAAAGACAATTAAAAGACCAGACATTCACTTTCTGTGAATAGGTAAGTAAGAACAGCTAAGAGTAAAGGCACAGAAAACAGCAAAATGGCAGGGATTAATACATATATTTAAATAATGGCACAGAATAGAAATGATCTTGATTCGCCAACTAAAAATTGGCTGACAAAATGAAAAAGAAGACTCAACAACTGCTATCTGCAAGAAACTTACCTCTACACAAAGACATACAGATTAAAAGTGAAAGGACTGAAAATGATATTCCAAATAACTGAAATCCAGACGCAAGCAAGAGTAAAATATTCATATGCAACAAAACAGATTTTTTAAGCCCAAATTGGTCAGATGACATAAAGATCACCAAATTTTCATAAAATGACAAATTCATGAAGCTTATATAGTGGTTATAAATGTATACCTGCAGTTTGAGCACCTAGTTATATAAAACCAATAATGGACAGAAATATCCAAAGAAAAAGAATGAAAGAAACATCAGTTAAATTAGATTATAGATCAAATGGGGGGAGTGGGGGGGGATGGCTCAGCCTATAAGCACCTGCCTGGCGAGCATTAGGTCCCAAATTCAATCCCTGGTACTGACTAGAAAAAAAAAAAAATCAAACATAGAGGAAATATTAAGCAATTTTGTATTCAGGTAATATTTATTGATACCTTAGCAGAAAATATAAGTGTGCTGAAAAGGCATTATTTGAGCCTCATTCATTGGAAAGTGCTATATTTTCACTTCAAAAATGAAGACTGGGTGAGAAGCAACAGCAAGACTTCATCTTGGCTGCGTGGCGAATCCTGGCGCTCTCCCGAGTTCTGCTGTGCCCTTTGGTTTCTAAGAAGAGATTTTCTTTGATATTTGTGCTAGTATTTCTTCTTTCAAAAGTAAGAATATCCAAGTTAAGCTTTAAAATGTATTATTTTGTGTTATATCTTTTTGAAATCCTCAGTAAGAAAAAAACAATTCATGTATATTGCATTTTGGTCTTGTAACTGCTTTATAAATTTGGAAAGCTCCATGATACATTTATTGGTATACTATATGTAATTGCCAAGTCAGGAGGATCACTGTGAGTCCCAGCTGTGTAGTGAGACCGTGTACCAAACAAATAGATAAATGATTTTTAAAAGATAAAAAAAAAAATCAAATGGACTGAACAGATGCTCCCCTAGTCTCACATCTGACAGACATCTACACAGTATTCCATTCAACAGCAGCAGAATGCAGATACTGTCATCAGCACATAGATCATTTTACTAAATAGATAATATATTAGGTTACAATGGCAGTCTTAATTTTAAAATAGAAACAAATTTCTTGTTTTTATAAGATCAAATGGAATGAAATTAGAAATCAGCAAGATAGGGTACAGAAATGCATAAATTCATGGATATTAAATAATGTACTTTGGAATAAACAGAGGTTATTGCTGGAGAATTCAAAGGGAATTTCTTAAAAATCCTACAATCCAGTGAGAAGAAGCAACAGAGCAGAATCTGGAATATGGTGAGAGTAGTACTAAGAGGTAGACAGCTACAATTGCCTACATTTTTTAAAAAATGTGTAGATTTCAATCACATAACCTAATGATACCTCTCAAAGTTTTAGCAAGAACTAAGCCCCAAATTAGAAGAAATACAGAATAAAAATTTAAAAAAAGATTAAAAGAACATTGCAAATCATCAATGAATTAGAATTGGTTCTTTGAAAAGATAAAATTGACAAAGCTTTAGTACATTAAATGAGATAAGTCACAAAATTTGAGTCAAAGGGAGATATTACACAGATATCACTGAAATTGATCATTAGGGTAAAAATTACACTAATCAGATGGAAAGTCTGGAAGAAATGAACAATTTTATGATCATGCATGACCTACCAAAATTGAACTTAGGGGAGCTACAGAAGCTGAAGAGATTAATAGCCAGCAATAGGATTGAAGCAATAATAAAATGTCTGCCAAGAAAGAAAAGCCAGGGCCAGATGGATTCATCGCTGAATTTCATCAGACTTATAAAGAGAAACTGAAATCAGTGGTCTTCGCAGTATTCCAAAAAATAGAAAGGGAAGGTAACTTTCCAAACTCGTTCCATAAAATTAGTATTACTGTTACCAAAATTGAATAAACATGCAACATAAAGATCCATATCCTTGATGAATATAGATGCAAAAATCCTCTTTAATTCAACAGCACATTAAAACGTTCATAAGCCATGATCAACTTTGCTTTATTTCAAAGAAGTGAGGAAGTTTCAACATATGAAAATCAACAAACATAGCACATAAATACAATAAAGGGTAAAAATTGCATAGGTAAAGCTTAAATATCCTTTGGTAAAATTCAACATGCTTTCATGATAAAATCCCTGAATAAATTAGGTATAGATGGACTATACCTCAATATAATAAATGCTATATAAACTACACACCTATAGTCAACATCATGGATGGGGAAATGATATTCAAATATTGAGATATCACCCTGAACCCATTAATATTTATAATTAAAACTTTAATAAATAAAAAATTTAAGATGAAAAGGGAAACATCATAAGCATTACCACAGAAATACAAGCATTGATAATCACTATAAAAAACTGTATGCCAACATATTGGAAACTGTAGGTAAAATGGCCAAATATGTGTGCACATACTGTATAACTTACCAAATTGGATCTAGTCTGGAGAAGATGTTAACTATACAGTTAAAGCTGATGAGATTGAATAAGTCCCCTAGTAAAGAAAAGCTCAGAGTTGAATGGATTCACCACTGAATTTTCTCATATTTTTAAACAAGAAGTTCTGCCAATTGTTCTCAAAATATTCCATAAAATCAAAAGGCAGGGAATACTTCCAAATTTATTTGATGAAGCCAGCATTATCTTGTTGCCAAAGTTGCAAAGACACAATCAAAAGTAATAAGGTAGACTGATATCTCTGAAGAATAAATTTGTACTTATCCTCAACAAAATATCAGAGTCAAATGCAACAGCTCTAGAAAAATCATACATCAAGATAATTCAATACATGCAAATCTATCCTTTTGAAAGAACAAGGAAAACAATCTGATTAGCTCCATAGATGCATAAATATAATGAGGGCAGCAGCTGGAGAATAGCTTAGTGGCAGAGTTCCTGCCTGCCTCGTGCAAGGCCCTGCATTTGATCATCAGCACTGCAATAATAACAAGTCTATAATAAACCTGTTTCACCCTAAAAGCTCTAAACAGAAACATTATACCTTAACAAATAAAGACTACATTAACACTTCACTAAACTCATACCAAATGAGGGAAAACTGAAAATATGTGTTCCAAGACCAGGGACAAGACTACAGTGTGTCCTGTGTCATTGCTTTTGTTCAATGTAGTTTGAGGAGTTTCAGCTACAGCAATTAGGCAAGGGAAATAAAAAGCATACAGGTGAGAAGAAAGACTACCTCTCATTTGTAGATTATATCTTTATCTACCTATCTTCTAAAGACCACACCAATAGATGGTTTACCTATAATCCTGTCACTCAAGGCTGAGGGAGGAGGATTGCTGTGAGTTCCAGGGTAGCCTGGGCTACACAGTGAGTTCAAAGACAACATAGGACACCGTGTCTCAAAACAAAACAAACCCAAAAAAAGACTCTTTGAACTAGTAAACAAATTCAGGAAAAACAATAGGATAGAAACATTAGGATATAAAAGGCATTTGATTTTCCACTAGCCAAAACCAAATTTAATGAGAAAGACACCATGAAAACAATTCCATTCATGATAGGAAAATAAATTAGTAACTAAAGTACCCAGGAATAGCTGAGCTTGGTGGCTCATGCCTATTACAGCCCTTGGGAGATTGAGACAGCAGGATTGCTGTGAGTTTAAAGCCAGCCTTGTCTCAAAAAAAAATGAAATAAAATACCTAGGAATAAGTTTACTAAGGAAATGAAGAGCTCTAAATGGAAGAAATTTTTTAAAAAATGGAAAGACCTGTATATCCATGAATTAATATATTAGGAATGAATATTTTAATAAATAATCATAAAATGTTCTTACTACCCAAACCAATCAACAGATTCTATATAATCCCCATAAAATACAAAGAGAATTCCTCACACAACCAGAAAAAGCAATCTCGAAATTCAGGTAGAATTGCAAGAAATAGGGCTGCTGAGATAGCTCAGCAGACTAAGTGCCTGCTTAAGCAAGCACAAGGACTGGGGTTCAATTCCCAGCACCACATGTCATGCTGGCCCCACTCCCAGGGTACACTGAGCCAGCAACTGACACTGGGCATGGTGGCACATGCCTGTAATCCCAGTGCTGGAGAGGCTGAAAACAGGAGGATCACTAGAGTCCAAGCTGTGTTGTAAGACTCTGTACCAAATACATTAAAAAAAAAATGCAAGAAACAAGCAGCCAAAACATTGCTAACCAACAAAAGCTAGAGACATCACAATACCTGATTTTATGATGCACTACATAGACATAGTAACCCAAACAGTATATACAGATACATAGACCCATTGAATAAGTGTCAGAAATCCATATATCCACAGCCTGCTGATTCACAGCAAAGCCAAGGACAGCCTGATCAATAAAGGATTCTGGGAAAACAATATTCCTAGGCAGGATATTGAATCTGAACCTCTCTCTCACTCTTTACAGAAGTTCACTCAAAATAGATACAAAACCTGGGTGAGACCCAGTATTTTGAACCTTCTCAAAGAAAACATAGAAAATACGTCAGTACATTGGTTCAAACAATGATTTCCTGGGTAGTTTCGAAAACACAAGAAAGAAAGATAAAAATTGACAAATGAGATATTATCAAGATTAAAAAGCTTGCTCACAGTAAAGGAAATTATCAAGAGTGAAGAGATTAATTATTAAGTGGTAGAAAATACTTGTCAAGTATTCATCAGAGGGTTTATACCTTGAGTATATGAAATAATCCAGATAAATTGGGTAAGTGATCTCAGTTGATATTTCTCAGAAAAAGAAATACTTGTTTCCAATAAATCTTTGAAAAATGATCCATATAGTAGCCACCAGAGACATGTGAATTAAAACTACAATGAGATTACATGTTATCATAGTGAAAAGGCTGTGAAAAAAAAATCATGCTAGAGAATGCAGATGAAAAGAAATTCATATACTATTTGTGGGAATGTAAATTAGTACAACTACTGTAAATAATGGTACGGAAGAAGTTAAAAAAAAATTGAAAATGAATCCACCAGATAAACTGGCTATGCCATCCTATTTCCCCAAAGGAAATGAATTCATCATACCAGAGATAGATATCTACATGACTATTGGTGACCAATAGGTAATGGTAATGACAATAGTGACCATGGCAACACTATAAGAGCCATGATATGGAGTCAGTCAAGTGCCTTTGAATATATGAATAGATAGGCAAAATATACACACAATGGAATATTTAGACATGAAGAATAAAATCCTACCTGTGATACTTAACTGTGTCAAATTGAGTAAGAAACAACCAAGTAAACTGAGTCAGCATTATCGTTCTGGGTGTCACTGAAGGGAGACAGAAGACCTACCTTGGGTGTGAGTGACACTAGCCAGTAGACATCCCACCTGAATGGAATAAAGGGGAACCACAGAAGTAAGGGTTGCTTCTGCTGCTTCAGAGCTCCAGTCCTCACCTTCACCTTGAGGCTGTCTCCTGCAGTCCAGCACAGCCTGTTCAGTCTTCTGAATGAACCCACAAAGGGCACTATGGTGGGCTCCAGTCCTTCAACTAGATCCTTTGGTTCTCTAGTACACAGTCAGCTCTTAGCACTTATCCACCCCCGATGCTGTGAGCAGCTCTTGTAAGCCAATCTTTTATTTTCTTAGGTGTTTGTACATCATGCATAAAATGTATTTCTTTAGTAAGCACTCACTGATGTATTGCCATTCACAGAAATATGAGTACAAGTGAGAGACATGTTAAATAAAATTATCCAGACACAGAGAGGAAAAAGTAGTAAAAAATTGGTATGGTATTAGAATAGTGATTCCTTGGGTTTGGGAAGAGTTGGGCACCGAGGAAGTTGGGAGAAGAGTGTCTGACATGATCATTGCATGATATGCATACTTATCTCACTGAATCCCATTAATATTGAAATGCATGTAAATAGATTGAAAATAAAATTAGAATTAAAGGAGACATAAGTGATACTACAAAAAAACAAAAGCTCAATAGAAATTATTATGAAAGACTATACATTAACAAATTGCAAACCTGAGATTTAATGCACAAATTTCTAAACACATACAACTTTCCAAAGTTGAACCAAAAAGACAAAGATACATAAATAAAGCAAGTATAATTAGTTAGATGTAGTGAGAAAATTTTTCCCAACTAAATAAAGCTCAGCATGGGGTCTCATGTTCCGTCTCGTGTGAAGCCTGTAACACATGGATCTGAAAGTGAAGTAGCATGTATTGGGGGTGGGAAATGTGTGTATGGGAAAGAGATAGGGACTGATGATTTTGTTTGGATATGATCAGTGTACACTGTATGTTTGGCTAGCTCTATGGGTGAAATACTATTAATAAGTACAATTAATGACAATATGTGCTAATTGTAAAATGATACCATTGTTAGGAGATTTCAAAGAAAAGTAGCCATATCTGACCACGTAAGTGGCAATGTGTGCCATATGTGGACTACCAATGTAACCCTTAACAAAAAATCCAAATGTAAGCTATAACTTAGAAGCCACATGTAAATGAATACTCCCAAAGTGATAAATAAAAATGCAAGCAGAAAGAAAAGAACAAAGTATATAAGTGGATCATTCACAGCAGTAGAAATTCAGTTACCCATCAATAGTGAGAAATCAGTCAATAAACTTGACAGCAAGTGCTGGAGAAGGGGCAGCAATCACTCTGGTGTTTGTTGGCTTGTGAATTACAGTCACTTTTAAAATACCAATAGGTAATGAAAATATACTATACTTTTCAAAAAACTGGAAGAGATTTTGATAACTTTTACCAGAAAGAAATGACAAATATTTGAGATGGGCCTGTTCAAGCTGATTCAAACATTGTACAGTGTACTGAAACATTGCATAATATCCCATAAATCTGCACAATTATATGTATTTATGTATCTTTTAGAAGCAAAACAAATAAAAAGAGGTAATCTAGCATACCTTTTATAAATAAACATTTGCTTTGATATACCAACTCAATTTGGGAAATATGTTCCAAGGAAATGAAAGCAGCACTTTATAAAGATCTGTATCATCTATTTTTCCATAAAAACATTTGCTGAAGCATAGTGCAACACATAGTGGACAACTAATTGGTGGAAGAAGATCTCTAAATGACCGAGTAGACCACTGGTTGCACAAATTATTTTGTTGTCATGCTATTATCAATACAGGATCAGATTTTTATAACTTTTTACCAAGTCTACATACTTCTGTCATCAAATGAGTTCCAAATTAATAAAGTGGCAATTCTGTTTTAAAAAAGCAAAACTGTAAGACAGGTGCATTTGACTATGTTCCTACTCACATGGAAGATTGTGAGGAAGCTATTGACATTGTTCACCGTAGGCAGATAGACAACAGAGTGGTCCCAATATAATTAAATTCTGCTTTATACTTATTTTTATTTTGTATTAAAAGAACTTGTATGTTTTTTCTAATTAAAATAGTTTGGCAATCCATTGATTTAATGTCCATTTTTAAAAGTTTTAAATTTGGAAATAAATCCAAATACAGAAAAATGGAAGACTAGCTTTAGCAACTACAAATTATTCGGTTAGCTCTCTGAAATGTTAATATTTCACATTTGTTTTATTATTTCTATTTATCCATATATATTTATCTCTGATCCAGTTGAGAGTAAGTTGCAAACATGCCATTTACACACAATATTCTAATATTTCTTCCCTGAAAGAGACGCTTTCCTACACAGCTACAAAATCATGGATAGTAGATTAACATTATTTCAATATTACCATCTACACTAGAAATCACATTTAAACTTTACTAATTGTGCTTCATTAAAATGCTTTTTATTTTTCATCCACAACAAAACTAAGGATCAAATGTTGTATGTAGCTGTCATATCTCTTTAGTCACCTTCTATCTGGAATAGATTCTCAGTCTGTTCATTATCTTTCATGACCTTGACAGTTTTGAAAAGTACAAACCAGTTATTTTGTGGATTGCCCTTCAGTTTGGGTTTGTCTGGCATTTCCTCATGATTGGATTCTGGCGGGAACATCACAGAAGTGATGCCGAGTTTATCTCAATGCAACACATCCTGAAGGGAGACTGTCAATTTGTCTGTTACTGGGGATGTAAACTTTAATCACCCAGGAAGCTGCTGACCTTAACTATAGTTACTGGGTTTTTTCCCTTGTAATTAATAGTATGCAGTGAACAGATACTTTGCAATTATGTGAATATTTTATTTTTCTGCAAATGAGTCTGGCTTTCTGTTGATCATTCTTTTCTATTTTAATTATTGTTATGATGTTTGGCAAATAGTGACTCTAATTCCATCATTCCTTATACATGTTTTAGTTGTAATTCTCTGAGGAATTACTTTTCCCTTTCTTCTAATCCACGTTTTATTAATTTGTTATTTACATCAGTAGGGCCACTGATTCCTATTTTATTTAAAGGGCTTTAATTTGTTGCTATAATGCTTCAAAAAAATTTTTTTAATGTATTTGGTTCTCACAGGGTCTCACTACAGAGCTTAGACTCATGGTGATCCTCTTGTTTTTAGCCTCCCCAGCACTAGGATTACAAGCATTTGCCACCATGCCCAGACCCACCCTGGGGGCAGGTCTGGCATGGCATGTGGTAAGAGGGATCAAACTGTGGGCCCTGTGCTTGCCTAAGCTTGCCTAAGTAGGCACTTTAGTCTGCTGAGCTATCTTGCCAGCGCCTGTTGCTATAATACTTTATGCATAAATTTCTTTAGTATTAAACAAACAGGGCAGCCCTGAAGGCTGGATCCTGTAACTGTTCAGCAGTAGTTCCTAGCTGCTGTGAAATTTCACAGTCCTCACAGGTGTGCATCTAGATAACCTGAAATCTGCACAGCACCTTGTGTATTAGTCAGCTTTTGCTCCATCTTCGTGCAAGGGCCATGCTGATCCTCTCTGATTCATTTCAATTTCAGTACATGTACTGCTGAAGCAAACCCTGGCCAGGTTTTTCACTGCTGTATACAACCCTTTGATAGCCACAGTTTAAAGAAAAAGAGGCTTAGCTTGGCTCATGTTCAGCTAGCTTCAGGGCAGAAGCGTCATGGAGGAAAGGTGTGGTGGAACCAAACTGCTTAATTCATGGTTGCCTGGAAGCATGGTGCCAGAGACCAAGGAATGTGAAACCAGATACAGATCCCAGGGCCACGCCTCCACGACCCACCTAGAAAGTTTCACAAGTGTGCCCCACCAATCCTCCTTGGACTATGCCAAAACAACCAAGTTGACCCTTCGCCCAAATTGTATACTTCGCTTCAGAAATAGTTTTCACATCACCTCCCAGCCAACGCTCAAGGTAATGTGTCCAGAAGTCAGCTTGAGAAGGGAGATGATGACAGCATAGACCATTCCCAGAGTGAGAACATTTTGCATGTTCCTGTCCCTGGGACTCCATAGACATTTTAGTACACTGGCCGAAGAGACAGCCACCTCACAATCTCAGATGGATCCAAAACAGTCACTGTGATCTAAGCTTTCTGGGAGCCATGAGCAGTAATGGATTGGGGCTGTAGATAAAGGGGAAGAGAGAGTTTGCCCTCAAAGGTCACAAAATTGAAGCGTTTGTCCCCTGGTATGTGTGGCCTTGTGTAACTATGTCAGGCCATGACTGAGGACAGGCACCTGCAGGGCTCCTGTCATTCCTCTCCTCCCCTGAACAAACAGGTCTGTTACCACAGTTCCCACTTGCACTGCCCATGGTAGGACTTGTTGAAGAATGCTGCAGCTCTGGCTCTGGCTTTGTCCCTGGGCAAGTGCAGCTCTGCTGAGATGTGAGCAGGCACTGCCGCTGATAGTATCTGGGGACCGGAAGCCCCATCTATCACCCTATTCCAAGGAATGCACAGCTCAGCAGGATTGGGGTAAACTTGCCAGACATTGGCTGAGTGCTCCTGGACAGGCACTGCCATGCTAGCAATGGAGGAGACTGCCACGCTACCTACTGCCACACATTTGCAGTTCCCATCACTGGTCCAACTCCGCCTTTTCTGATCATGATCTACTGTCAGGACTCAGTGTGATTACCACAGAGGGACGTTGTGACTGCTGCCACTGCCTCTCCCCATGCAATGTCTGGGTACCCACTATGGACTCTCAGAACACATGCTTCAGGCCCCTCACCACTGCCCATTCTTACATGGTGCTGATACGATACCATTGGAATTAGCAGAGGTTGCAGAAATGCCCATCACCCAGTGCAGCAAAGACCTCCATTACAGAAGTAGCCACACAGTGAGCACCCTTGTAGCCACTGTTTGTGCACTATGCCTATCAGAATCACAAGAGCGGGCCGAGTGCTCAGTGGCACAAGCACCTGCCCAGCAAGTGCAAGGTTCTGAGTCTGAATTCTGAAACATACAAAAAAAAAAAAAAATTGCTAGAGTGTCCCCAATCTTTCCTGGCCCACAAGGGCAAAAGGTAAATACTATTTTAACACAGTAAGCCCTGGGTCCACACTCATTACTCAAATCTAAGAAGTAACTGAGAAAAGCAATGTAGTGTACTAGCTGACTCATACACTATGATGAAAAGATAAAGTCAAAACTAACACCGCATAACAAATTAATATCCCAAGATGCATCTTCGCAAGAAAACCATTTACCACAAAGGCTATCCCATAAAAGTAGTAGGAAAGAGAAGATGGCTGCCTAATCAGCAAGTGCCAGATATGTCTGGAACTGATGCTGGAGAAAAGAATTTATCTTGAGGCAAGGGTGAGAGGTAAAGTCTGTCATGGGAGGATCTATGAGAAGAAAATTCAGCTGGACTAAAATCTAATGCTTAGAGAGGACCCGTGAGGGGAAACCAGACACTCCCAGATCATGCTACCCATTCCTCTACTCTAGACCTGGAATTGATGCCCCCTGGGGGAGACTGGGTGAAGAGGAAGAGTGGCCCTTCAGTGACACCCTTAAAGATTAAGTAGATCCCTAATTATCTATGCACTATCCATACACAGTGAAGTGAGATGTTTTGCAAACAAGGATTCCAAGAAGCTAAAATCAGAATGTGGTAGAACTGTACTCATACACCAGCCCACTTAAAAATTAGAAACAAAGGTGCACCAGTGCTGGGAACTAACGAGATATACTCATATCTTATAAAAAAAAAAAAAAAAAAGCACACCAAGCCAGGCATGGTGGCACACGCCTATAATCCTAGCATTTGGCTGAAGCAAGAGGATTGTTGGGAGTTCCAGACAAGGCTGGGCTACAAAGTGAGCTAAAGGCCAACCTGAACTGCATAGTGAGACCCTGTCTCAAAAAGACACACACACACACACACACACACACACACACACACAAAACAGCACAATGGGGCCAGCAGGTGATGGGGCTTTGGAGTGGGAAGGCATGTTCAACACAAGAAACAGTAACTATGTTGCCCATTCCTTCACATACAACAGAGTGCTGTGTACAGAACATTGAGCATTGTATCCATGCAAGTTCCTACAGTGGGGGCAGCAACTCCTAGTTGGCAACTGTAGAGAAAAGGGGGCTTCCTGATAAACATGCAGAGGAGAGCACCAAAGCCACTCAGCAGAGCCAGAAAAGAGCAGGCAGGGCCCTACTGTGGTTTCTGAAATCGGATACACTGCACATGGCCTAACTCCAAGCCACAGCCACACTGGCAAAGAGGGGCTCTGAGCCCAGGCTGCGAGTGGCACTAGGGCTCTGCTTGTGAGGCTGAAGCACACATTCTGATGGCTGTGGACAGAGATGTCATGGTGAGCAACCCCAGGAAAGAGTATGTAACCCAGAAGGTAGTGGAACCGCACACAAAATGATCAATGTGGTTGTAGGAGAAGCAAATTAGAATTTGGAAGAGCTGATCAAAATGGTTCTAAATATAAATGACCAATTTACCCAAGATTTATACCCACAAAAATGTGCCAAACAAATCTTGGAGAGAAAGAAAGCTATATAATTCATAAATAGCAGAAGTGACCAGAAAAATGTCTCAGAAATTGAGGACTAGCTGGAAATAAAAGAATTACTTAGAGAAGCCTTAGAATAAAAAAGAACAAGAAAACTTCATCCAGCAATTAGATGACACTAAGGTGACTAACCTAAGGCTAATTGGAGCTACAGAGAGATTAGAAGACAGCACACATGGAATTAAAAACATCTGTTTACAGAAATCATAGTGGAGAACTTTCCAATTATGAGGAAAGAAAACATGTAAGCAAGTTAGGTTTACAGAACACCAAAGACTTCTCTCAATGAAAAAATAATGACAAAAGCAGCTCCTCATGACACATGGTCAAAATCCCAGATGTTCAACAAAAAGACAGAATCAAAGGCTGTCACAGAAAAGCAAAAAAAAAAAAATCATGTAAAAAGCCAAGCCAAGACTATTGTGAGAGTGATCCTGAGCCACATGGGAGGTGAGAATCCCCACCAACCATCCCCTGCCATCCAGCATCCCGGGAGCCTCTGTCTGGAGGTACCTTGGTGCCTGGACCTGAGGGTCAGGCAGACAGCATGGGAAGTGCTTGGGACATGGACACAGTCTTGTCTGGAGAGCCCAGCGTAAATCCACTCTACCAAGGGAAATACTTTGCATAAAAACTCTTAATTTATGATTGGTTTTATGACTATAGACTGTGCTTCTATGACCTAAAGTACAAAATCAATAGTACCACAGGTGATCAGTTTCTAAATTGTGCTTACTACTAATTGTACTACTGTGGCATAGATATTATATCTCTGGTAATCAGTTGTTCTCCCTTGTGTAACAATATTGGGAAGCTCTGGGCTAATAACCTCACCATAGGCATATACCAAAAGAATGGGGACTGAGCAAAAAAGAAATGAATAACTCACTCTCAATTAATTGGGATGGTAGTATCTTGGGACAAACCAAAAAAAAAAAAAAGAATCTCTTACACACAAAAGATATCCCTGAAGTAAAGGCTATTCTTAGAGAGGCCTTGATATTACTGATATAGCTACTTACTAACAAAACTCAAGGATCACTATAGAAAACAAACAAAAAATGTTTTTAATTAAAAAATGTTAAAATGAAGGCACAAAATGCAGTCTCACATCTCCAGTCTACCCAGAACAGGTCTAGGAGATATCAATTTAGAAGAAATTGGAAGTCACACGCCTGAAATTTCTGTAAGGATAACAAATGAAGTAAAGAAACAACTCCATGGCCATAGAAAAAATAAGATCAGAAATAATCTCTTGGATAAAAAAAAATGACAACTATAAAGAAATAATTGCTCAGCATATCTAAAGAAGACATAGATGAAAACAAACAGGAAATGTAGAGAAATGATGAAAACCTCGAATGAACAATATAACAGATTGAAAGAGATATCCAGGAAATTAAAAATTCTATTGAAAGCTGACAAAGCCATTTGAATGAAACTGAAGAAAGACTTTCTGACCTTGAAGACAGCATTGCAACTAATGATCACAAAAGAAAGATCTCTCTCTCTCTCTCTCTCTCTCTCTCTCTCTCTCCTTCCCTCTCTCTCTCTTTCAGTTCAAACTAGCCTTGAGCTCACTTTGTAGCCCAGGCTGATCTCAAGCTTGCAAAGATCCTTCCTGCCTCAGCCTCCTGAGTGCTGGGATTACAGGCATGCACCACCACACCCGTCTGTGGAAGGTAAGTTCTCTTAAAAATAACAAGGAACCAGGAAAAAAACAATTCAACAGCTGCAAGAGGATGCAAAGAAAAACAACACAAGACCCATAGATCAAAAAAGAAAAACAATATAAGACTGATAGATCAAAAAAGCAAGAGTTAACACAAAGGACATAAAAAGACTATTTGCAGATAAATGTAGTAGCAAAAAAAAAAAAAAAAAAAATCCCCAGCATGGGAAAAGAATCTGACATAGAACTTGAATTATCCATAAGCAAAATAAATCTGTACCCAGATACCTAAAAATCACATTCCCAGAAATTCAGCAAAAGAACAAAATTGTAAAAGCTGTTAAAGAACACATTAGCTATAAAGGAAAGACCATCAGAATCATGACATATTTTTCAACACAAACAACAGAACTGCTCAAAAGGAAAGAATGCCTGGGATGAGGGAAAGGAGAACAAAAGAAAGAAGGGGAAAGTGTGTGCGTGTGTGTATGTATGTGTAGTTATATATGTTAGATGTTATATATAAGTCCTTATATATATATAACATATATATGTGATATATATATATATATATATATATATATAT
>NDGN011298751.1:0-18696 GCA_002564285.1 Tympanoctomys barrerae
AAAGAAAGAAAGAAAGAAAGAAAGAAAGAAAGAAAGAAAGAAAGAAAGAAAGAGAAATGAAATAAATTAACGGAACAGTGAATTGGCTGAGGTTGGTAATGTGAGACTTGAAGCACTGAGTCTGAAATGTGTAAGTAAACTGCTACAAGTAGGTCAGGCAATCATACATCACTATTTATAGCTGAGAAACTTTAACTTAGTTCTTTCACTAAATGAAATACACATTAAAATTATTTATAGATTTGCTGAAATGATTTAAAAATGGAATATTAAGTTTGAAATTGGTTGTTGTTGCAAAATAAAAGAGTAAGATCCAGTTGCAAGAGAATGTTTTAAAAACAGAGATAGTTCACAGTTCTTAGCGCAAGTGTTTTGAGAAATTAAATCTATTATTGAAAAAAAAAGAAATCAAGTCACTTACGATCCTTTAGAACTCAGCTTCAGAATGTGTGACAATTATTATACTTTAGCAGCTGCAGAAAGACAAGTAAAAAGAAAGTAAATGTGTGATGACATGACTGATCATCTAAAAAGAACAAAACAAAGTAAAATAGAAGAGCATGGTCACAAAGTAATCTTTTGGTAGAAATATGAAGGTAAACACATTTCATTTTATTTTATTTTATTTTGCAGAGTAAAATAAAAGCAAAAACAAATAGAAAAAAGACAGAAACAGTAACATACAATAATACATACATTACAATAATTAACAATGATTGTTATATTATTTTTATCATCAAATTTGTTGTTCAGATTAACAGATACAGTTATGTGAGATTAGACAAATAATTGAATATTAACGCTTGCTTTGAAGAAATCTTAATTTTTACTTTTGTCTATTTCATAATTTATTTTAAAGAGAGTACAATAATTGATAAGACATTAGAAACTGTACACATTTAGAAGACCAATACGTGAGGTAATCAACCATGGTTTTGCATTACACATTGCTGTCCTCAATGTAGTTGCTGAGATTGCAGATATCAGCATACAAAGTTAGTCAAGGTGAAAATTCTAAACATTAATTGCTATTTTCAAAAAACTGATGGAAATTATCAGTACAATCATGATGTATTATTGAGTAGTAGTTAGAAGGCAATGTTATCTTTCTTTAGGGGTTTTCTTTATAATTTACGCTTTTGTCTTAGATAACCTGGTTTTAATTTATTTGATTGATTGATTGATTGATTTAATGTATTTATTCATTTTCTTATTTGTGCTACCAAGGATCAAAATTGAGCTTGTGAGGCAGGCATTTATGTTGCTGAACAATCTCTCTGGCCCCATCATCGTATTTTAATGTAAAAGTTGGTATTATATTACTTCCTGTAAAATTTGGATTTCATCCCTCTTTCAAAATAATTGAGTTTTGGAGCTTTAACGCAGGATTACAGTTATCCCTGTGAAAATTACATCATTAAAAGTGACTACAAAGTTCTTTATACCAGCATCAAATGGAATATAAACTTCCCAAGATCTGAGCACAAAAGCAAACAAGAAATAGAATATTAGTAACTTTAGGAGAAAAGGCAAAAAAATGATTACAGAAACTCTCAACTCCCCTGAAACCAATTCAAGAAGTAATGAAGACCAGAAGAGCATAAGACATGCACTACAATTAGCTGAAGGACTGGCAGAGAAGGTAATAAAACTTTTCAGAGGTACTCAGTGGGATTAGGAAAGATATAATTAAACTGACAATTGAAATAATAGCTGAAAAGCCAAAGACGCAATAAAAGCACTGGCAAAGAGCTATCTGAGATAAACAAAATGATATAAATGATCAAACTGATCAAATAAGCAATCAGTTTGCCAAATAATTAGAGTACATGAATGAATTCAACAAGAAACCCAGGAGGTTAAAAACCTATTGAAAGTACTGTCAAGAGAAGCAACTAACTGAGGACAGAATTTCAAAGCTACAAAAACAAAAAAAACCCAAAAAACTGTGTTTTCAAAGAAAAGCAATAAAAGACAACTTAGAAACAACAAGAAAACATGAAACTTGGGTCTATCAATGGCTAGATAAAGAAAAGACTAATCTGAAAATAATTGGAATATGAAAAATCAGTAGACAATGCAAATAATATAAAAGTATTGTTCAAAAGTGTAGTGGAAGTAAAGTTCCCCAAATAAAGGGTAAAAATAAGCATACAGATTAAATGAAGCACATAGGATGTAGGATCCCAAATTTCCATAACTGAATGGAATATCTCCATGCCATTTTATACTCACATTTCCAGAATTCTATCTTAAGGATAATAAAATCTTAAAGGCTGTTAGAGATAACTGACATATGTATAAAGGCAAACCCATGAGAATTACAGTAGACTTCTATACAAACCTTATTGGCTTAGAGGGCTTTTTGTATTTCAAATTCTAAAAAATAGAAATCTTGCAACTCCAACTTGCATATACTGTAAACTTTCCTATACAATCGATGAAGAAAAGAGAAAATTTTTGACAAGGAGCAACTCTAGAAATTTATGACAAGTATATCAGTACTACAAAATGTTTACACGAATATCCTCCATAAAGCCAATAGAGCTAATAAGTTAAAAAGAATAAATGCACTCAGCAGCATAAGCAGATCAGCAGAATGAAAATAAGTGAATCAGCAATAAGAAAATAATGTAATAACAGCAATAAGTAAATAACTCTCATTAAAACTACCAACATGAATGGTTGCATTTCGCTATCAAAAGACACAGAATAGCAAGCTTTATCAAGTAAAAGACTAAACAACATACAGCATAGAAGAAAGATATTTACTTTAAAAAGTTCACAGATTGAAATTAAAAGAATGGGAAACAACATTCCATACAAGGAGAACCAAACCAAATGAAATAAAACAAAACAAGCAGAATGTACTAATTAATTTCTTACCTTTTCACTAGCTGCACCAGCATCTTCAAGATCTGAAACTCTGCCTTCCACTTTCACTCAAGCTTGGTTTTGCAAGCTTGTGATTGAGATTTTACATTCTTCTATATCTCTTTTACTCTGCTTCATGTGATCTATTTTTTCCTGTATTTCTCATTCAAGGAATTCATCATCTTTCTAATCTCTATTTTTTATCAATGTCTTCTTTAGAAGCAGTTATTAATTCTTTTGCTGAAGTGTTATTTTCAGATTGCTTTCCTCTATATGTTTCTGTATTTGATTCTTTACTTCAGATGCTATTAATTCAGAGATTTCTTTTTTTATGTCAGAAGTTATTTCTGATCTGAGTTCCTCTATACCTTTTTGCTATTGTTTCTTTACTTCCAACACTATTAATTCAGACATTTCAGCTGTGTAATTCCCAATATTTTCTGTGCTCATGTCCTTTTCTCTTGCTCTGGGTGGGCTTGGACCTGTAATTGCATTTTTCTCCTTCTCTCTGTCATTTTGTATAGCACTGTCCTCTGACCTTTGGTATAGAGGTTTGGTGCAGTTATAACCTCAGCAACTTCTGAAATTCGGGTGCAGATCTATGAAGTTTGAATTCATCCAGTTGTGCCTACTTTGGGTCTGGCTGCTGTGCTCAGCTGTTTCCTACTGCAGCCCTTGAAATTGAACCTGTTGTGCTACTCTGGAAAGACGTTCTGCTCCTGTAATAGCTGGGTGGTTCTGGCTTCTAGCCTCTCTGCAGGGACTTCAATTGCCGTTTCACCCCAGGCCTGTATGCTAGGCCTGGGCTGGGTCTGGAGGGGCCTGAAGAGCATGGTGAAAGTTAGCCCACACACAAGCCAGGCCTGGGCTGGGTCCGGAGGGGTGGAGGGGTCCCGAGAGCACTGTGGAAGTTCTCACACACACTCCTGGTCTGGGCTGTGTCCAGACATTCCACTCACTGAAAGAAATACTGATTTTTGTGTGTTGATTTTGTGTCCTACTACATTGCTGAACTTGGTAACCAATTCTAGAAATCCTTAGGTAGACATGCTGGATCTTGTTTGTATAGGGCCATGTCCTTTGCTTATAATGATACTTTGCTTTGACTGTTTCCCATATGTTTTCCTTTAATTTATTCCTTTGTCTGATTGCTCTGGCAAATATTTCAAGAACTGTGTTTAACATTAGTGGTGATAGGGAATGTGATTACATGTTTCCTGATTTTAAAGGGAACACCCTCTTTTTTCCCATTAAACAGGATGTTGGTAGTAGGTTTTACCTAAATTGTTTATATCACACTGTGATAAGGTCTTTCTATATCATTTTTTTTCTTAGTATTTTTCAGGAATGGATGCTGAATCTTGTCAATGTCTTTTCTGTGTCTGTTGAGATGGTCAGGAGGATTTTGTCCTTTATACTGTTTATGTGATATATTTGTTACACATATTTATTTGGGTACATTGAAGTATCTTTGCATCCTTGGGATAAAGCCTACATGGTCATGATGTATGATCTTATTGATAATTTGTTGTACACTGCTTTCCAGCTTAATGTGGGGGAGTACTGCACAAGACTGGCCTACAGTTATACTTTCTGGTGGGTTCCCTGTCTAGTTATGGAATAAGAGTCATTCTGGCTCCCAAGATTGACTTTGAAAGTACTCTTTCTTTCATATTTAATTATAGAGTTTAAGAAACACTGACATTAAATCTTTGAAGCTTTTCTAAAAATCTGTAGCAAATCCTTTGAGACATGGATTATTTTTTTAGTTAGGTTTTTATTAATTTTTCATTTCAATGGGCCAGTGAGATAGCTCAGTGGTCTAAATCGCCTGTTTAGGCAGGCTTAGGCTCTGCAGTTTGATCCCCAGCACCACATGCCTCGCTAGACCCACCCCTAATGTGTGTGGGCTGAGCTGGCCAAAAATAAATAAATAATTCATTCTTTGGTTGAAAAAAAAAAAGAAAATGTTTCATTTCATCATTTGGGACTGGATTGTTAAATGCTTATATTTCTTCTTGGTAAAGAAAATATTCAAGTTTTAAAATTTTTCATTGTGTTGGCATACAGATGAGAAGAAGCTGCTAAAATTCTGGAGTGCAACAGTACTGTTGTAATTTTGACTTTTCCTTGTCCAAATGTGTTGAGTTGAGTCTTTGCTCCTATTTCTTTTTGTTTTTGGTAGGACTGATAAGGATTTGTTTGCTTTGCTAATTTTTTGAAAAACCAATTCTGTCATTCATTGATCCTTTGTATTGTTTTATTTTTGTTTCAATTTCATTGATTTCTTTAAATGATCTTTATCATTTCCTTTCTTATACTAGATTTCCGTTTTGACCCTTTCTCCTTTTTCAAGGATGTTGCATGATAATATTAGGTTAGTTTTTGTGCTCAGCGTGTTTTTCTTCTGTGGATATTGGCAGCCATAAACTTCTCACTTAGGACTTCTTTGTTTCCCATAAGTTCTGATATACTGCACTGTTATTATTGTTTAATTCTAGGAAATGTCTTATTTCCTTCTATATTTCTTCTGTGATCTACTGACTACTCAAAGATGTACTTGAAAATTTCTATTTCTTTGGGTCATTCCTTTGGAATCTTTTGCCATTAATAATTATATTTTTGTGCTATGATCTGTTAACAAGCATTGTATAATTTGATTCTTTTTCACTTACTGGAGTGTGTTGCATTGGATAGGATGTGGTTCATTTTGGAAAGTGTTTCATGTATTTCTGAGAAGTCTATATTCTGTTATTATCTAACCATTCACAGACACCTGTTAACTCCTTTACTTTGAAGGTTGGTTCAACAATGACATTTCTAGTCTAATTTTTGTTTAGTTGATCTGAGGTAATAGGAGCATATTGAGACCTCCAAAGTAATTGCCTTGATGCTTATCTGATATTTTATGTACATTGTTTTAAAAATTAGGTGAGCTGCTGTTGGTACACACATAATTATAATTGTTATCTCACTGTACAATCATTCCCTTTCCCAATATTTAATGACAGTTTCACCTCTTTTGGCCAGTTTTGGTACTGTACATTTTTATCTGAATGTATTATATCTAGTTAGTCCTATACATTTTTGCTTTTATGCTGCATAGAATATAGTTTTTCAACCTTTGCTTTTTAGTCTGTGAAACTTCTTTTTTAAAAAAAAAAAGAATAAAAAGACAAAGAAAACCCATTAGAAACCATAATGAATTTCACTAAATAAAATAATAGTACTTCAACAATGGTTGTTATATTGTATAATGATGTCTTTAAAAGTCATTTACATAACCAGACATAAGCAGGCAAAATTTGTCAAAAAATTGCAGAAGTTAAAAATCAGAAGAGAAATAATTTAAAAGTTAACTGCGCCTTTAAATAGGCTAGCAGAACTCACCACTACAATTATCAAGTTATTTCCTATATACACATAAGTATATATTTTCCCTTCTTTTTAAAATTTTTTTGTCCTCTCACTCATCGCAGTTGATTGTACTCTTTGAACAGATTCTTTCCCTTTCAAAATATTCACTGTACTCAGGTTCTTACACTAGGGGGACAACATGATGTTGACACACGGAAGTCTGATTTATTTCACTTCTGAGTATGGTCTCTAGTTGTATCCATTTACCTATGAAAGCCTCAAATTTGTCATTTTTATACCTGAATAATACTCCATTGTGTACAAATACCACATTTCTTTGTGCTACATTCCTCAGTTAATGGGCATTTGGGCTGTTTCCATTAAGTAACTATGAAAAATTACGCTGCTAGTCACATGGGTATACGTAAATCACTGTGGTATAATGTTTTCAGTTATTCTGGAATAAAAAATTCTATTATCAGCAGAATAACTGGCATTAAATCTCTAAATTTCTTGTAGAATTCAACTGTAAATCCATGAGGACTTGTACGAACTTTTCTCTATTGATAAGTTTTTTGCTACATTTTCAGTTTCATTGACTGATACTAGGTTATTGCAAATTTTTATATTTTCTTCATTCAGCTTTGGTAATTCATGTATGCATAGTAGTCTGTCCATTTCTCCCGTGTTTTCCATGTCATGAAAATGATTTTCCAAGTAGGTATTGATGATTTTTGAATGTCTCTAGGGTCTGTAGTGATTTTACCCTTTTCATTCCTGATTTCATGGATTTCAATTATTTTTCTTTACTTTTTTGATAAGGTTGACTAGAAACTTAGCACTTTTATTTATTCTTTCAAAGAATCAACACTTTGATACATTAAGTATTTATGTTTTTTCCCTCTCTATTGAATTAATTTCCGCTGTGATTTTTTTATCTTCCTTTCTTCTTTGGGTCTTGAGGTTGCCTTGTTCTTATTTTTCTAGGGGCTTGAGATACAGCATAAGATTTTTTTACATGGGCTAAATCTGTTTTCCTGATATGAGAATTCATATCCCCTCTTAGACTGATTTTATTGTGTTCCACAGGTTCTAATAAGTTGTTTTTAAATATTAATTTGGATGTGAAAATTATATAATTTCTTCTTTAATTTCATCTGTGACACATTGATTGCACAGGAGGGTATTATTTAATTTCCTTGTGTTTATGGAGTTTTTACAATTTTAATCAATAATATTTGGTTTATAAGGGCCAGGGAGATGGGTCAGTGGAATAAGCACTTCCCTGGTAAGTGCAAGGGACTGAGTTCAAATCCCGGATGCGAAAAAAAAAGAAAGGTTTAATTGCTCTATAGTGAGATAATATGAATAGGACTTCAATTTCAATTCTGTTTCTTTAGATTGACTTAAGCATGTTCTATATGCTACTATAGGGTCTATTTTGGGAAGCATCAGAGGTGCAGCTGAAAAAATATATATTAGGATTTTGTTAGGTGGAGCACTCTTTTCAGGTCTACTAAGTCCATTTCGTTACAAATTTGGTTTAGTTCTGTTGTTTCTTTGTTGATTTTTTGCCTATTTTATCCATCTCTTTGTGACAATAGGACTTTAAAGTTCCCCATTATATTTATGTTATTGCTCATTTGATTTTTCATGTCTGTTATAGTGTGTCTTATATAGTTGAGTGCTTCTACATTGTGTGCATTCTCTTGTAGTTTTACCCGAGGCAAGTATGTAATGACTGTCTACCTGTTTTGATCACTCGTAGATTGAAGTCGACATTGTCAGCAGCTAGAATAGCTACCTCTGCTTCTTCTCTGGGTTTCTGTCCCATGGAGTATTGTTTTACTTGCTTTGACTTTCTGTCTATGAATTTTCTTTTAAGTCAAAAATGTTTCTTAAAAACAACATATTGTTGAAGTTTTTTCTCTGGATACATTCTGCCAATCAGCTTTTCACATTGATAATGATAGCTAGCATGTATTGACTTATCTTTTTCATGCTATATTCCTGCTTTACCTTCCCTACCTTTCCCCTCTGTCTAATTACATCCTCTGCTTGGTGATTGCTTTCTGCTTTGTTCTTCAAGTTGTGGACATTTCTGTTCATTCTAGATGTCTTTCAGTTCTCTTTGTAGGGTTTGTTTTGTGGTTATGAATTTCCTCTCTTTTGCTTTGTCATGGAAGTATTTGATTTTTCCACTAAATTTGGTAGACAGCTTTGCAGAGTACAGGTAACTGGGTTGAAAGCTGTTTTGTGTTAGAATGTGCAATACTTCATTACAAGCTCATCTTGATTTGATAGTTTGTATTGAGAAGTCTACATTGATTCAGATGGGCTATCTACTATAAGTAATATGCTCCTTTCTCGAACAGCTTTTAATATTCTCTTTTTTGTGAATTCCTGAGATCTTGATTGCTATATTTCCAGGAACATATGTATTTTACTTATGGCTAATTTGAATTCTATATGACTGATTTAATTGTTTATCAGATTCTTTTCCTATGTTTGGGAAATTTTCTGCTATTAGTTCTGCAAATATGAATTTAATGTCATTTTTTTTTATACCTGCTGTTTCATTGATACCTGTCAGTCTTATACTGCTTTTCTATGCATCACCTTACAGCATCCTGAATTGATTTCTCTTGGTTCAGTAATTTTAATAGATCTTTTCTTTCAGGATTGCTAGCTGCAATGCTGCCTACAAAGTCTGAGATTCTATCATCCATTTCGTTCAAGCATATTGTCAATTTCCAATGGAATTCTTCATTTTCTGGATATGTCATTGAATCTGTTTGATAAATTCTGATTTTTTCCTGTATTATAAATTCAATGTTTCCATCAGTTTTCTGTTCTCCTATGTCTTCCTTAGATGCAGTGAGCAATTCTTTCACTATGGTTGTCATATCTTTTTTTATCACCTGATAATTTCTTATATGATTTATTTTAGAGACTGATGGAGTTATTTCTTTATCTGCTATCATTTCAGAAATTTCGGCTATGTGATTTGCAAGTCTTCCTCTATGGCTTTGTCTCCCTGATTTGTTCTGTGTGGGTTGGGAGTCTGAGATTGCCATTTGATACTTTGTTTTGACATTTTCGAAGGTCACGGTATTCACCTGGGCTCAGTAGTGATGGTAGGGGATGGGCTGTGGGTCCCCAAGGCTCCCAAGGTGATGGGGACTGCCTGTGATGAAGGGTCATAGCTCAGTGAGATTCCCTTTATGGTGGGGTAGTTGCATGGGGCAGTGTTCACCAGAGCCTCATGGTGTCCAGTACTTATCCTTCCTTCTACTGCAGTGGAGGCTGTGGGGCACTGAAACTTCATTTTATTAAATATATTTTTTGCATGAAGCACAACATTGGACTTTTCTTTATTGATTCCACCATCCTATTGACTTTTGAACGGAGAATTAAGACTACTGACATTGAGCATTATCATTAACTGTATTGATAGATCCTTGTAATTGCATTACTTTCTTGTAGGTAATTACTTTTCCTTTCCTTTTTATTATTTGCCCATGCTTTTTGCTGTATGTGTTTTGCTGGTCATTTTTTCTTTGTTATCTTCATTATATCTTTCTGGGATAGGCTTGAACATTTTCTGTAATGCTGATTTGGTAAATATGAATTTTATTAGATGTTCTTTACCATGAATATATATTATTTCACCAATAACTTTTAAAGATACTCTCATAGGATATAACAGTCTCACCTGCATGCTATTTTCTTTTAGGATTTGATACATTTTATTTCAAGCTGTTATGGCCTTTAAGTTTTCTTCTGAAATGTTTGCTGCACTTCTAGTGTGTTATCCTTTATTGTTGATTTTCTCTAACAACTTTTACAATTTTGTTTCTTTGTTGGGCTATTTGAATTATGAAGATAATGTACCATGAAGAGGGTCATTTCTGATGGTGGTTATTTGATGTTCAAAATTCACCACTTACCTCTATGCTTAGTTGTTTTTTCATATTTTGAAAGTTTTCTGCTACTATTTCTGTAAAAAGATTTTTAACACTATTGTGCTGTCTTCTGATCTTTTACCAATTTCGATTAACCTCAGTGTTCTCTGCATCATATAGCATACATTTGATTCATTTTTCAAGTTTTCTTGTTATTTGTAAGGTATGTTTAAGCAATCTATCACCAAAAGCCCTGATTTCTAGTTCTGACACTCTTCACAGTAGGAACTTTCTCTGCCCCTATTTTCAATAGAATTTTCTTGAAATTCTCCTCAGTACCTTTTTGTGAACTCTAATCCTTTCCTCTGTTGGGCCTTCATTTTTTCTATTGTTTTGTTTAGCTCAGCTTACATTTCATCAGTCTTTTGTTTACTCAGTTATTGTTATAATAAATCCATCATCTATTCAGTTATATCTTGGAACTTACTAAGCGCTTCATTTATTTTTTTCAGTGTATTTAGTACAGGGTCTACAGGGTCTCACTACACAAATCAGACTCATAGTGATCCTACTGTTTTCCGCCTCCCAAGTGTTGAGATTACGGGTACATGCCACCAGGCTCATTCTCAGTTGCTGTCTCAGCATGCTCTGGGGGCAGGGCTGGCACAGATTTTTTTTTAAATCTCCTTTGATAACCTTTTTTTTTCTATCATAAACTTTTGAGTAATTCTATTGATGGTCTTTAGTTGTTTTCTCTCTGTGCCCCAAGAATGAACTTCAGGAGTGTTGAAAGTTTTTAGGTGCATTGTCATATTGGGTTTCTCTGTCTCTCTGTTTTTCTGTCTCTGCCTAAATCTGTCTCTCTGTTTCTCTCTCTGTCTCTCTCTCTTGCTTACTCTCTTTCTGATGTTAATGGATTGATTATAATGGAAATATATTGCTTGTACGGAAACAGCCTTAGTAGTGTCTGTTCTTCAATGATGCACTCGTATATGGCAAAATATAAGTCTTTGCCTCAGTCCCAGAATTCAACTACTTGCCTTTATTTGAGATGGGAGATGGCAATGTATTTAGCTAAGTAACCAGTTATCTAGGAATGGAACACAGTGTTGTTAGTGACATTAATGCAACTCAGATATTAGAATACAGAGACAATTAACTGAAGTCAAGAACAATGTCAGCTTGGCTATAGTAATAAACTCATCCATCAATAATATGTATCCATATATACAAAATAGTTAAGGTAGATATACAGCTATTTTCTCTTAATTCATGAGAAAAAAAATTTGTACTGATAATGTTTCAACAGGATAACATGCCTGCATCTTATACTATGAATAACCACTATGAGAAAACAATATGCAATGTATTAATTATTGAAACTGTCCTAATAATGGGTTTTCAAACTGTCTCATTGCTATTTGTTTCTCAATAAAATCAATAAAAATAATACACAAAAGCTTAAAAATTACCAGCATAGTACCCTTAGCCCTATAAAAAGATCCATAACTGTACTATAAATACTAAGACAAATACATTTTCCTATAGTCCACTTTAAATTTGATAGCTTTATATTCACTAATAATGCCATAGTATTCAACAGTAAGAGTATAATGTTGACTATCTAAAAATTCACTAAATCTTTAAAGTTATACTAGCAAAAGATAGAGGAGGTGAGGGCCACAGAATAAGTAAATTAAAATTTGAAATATTAATCAGTGGAAGAGGAAAAGGAGACAGAAAAGTAATAGGTACAATCTAGTGAGAAGGACAAATAAAGATTTGTATCATTAATAGTAACAGAAAAGTAAGCAAGAAAAAATGGAGCACAATAAAGGAAGAAGGAAAATATGTTAAAAATAAAACTTAAAAAATAGAAAAATACAACTGTTTCACAAAAAACTGAAAAAAGTAATTGAGAAAAAATAGTCAATTATAAAGAAAAAAATTTCTATGCTTTTAAATTTCTTATTTCTCTCCTACAACTTTAGTCCAAGAATCCAAGAAGTCATGATTTTATCCACTTAACCTCATGTTCTATGGGTTTCTGAAGTGCCCTCCCTGATTTAAATTATCCATATATACCCAAACTGTGACAACAAGCTAAGGTATGTCTACTCACATTGGCATATAGGAAAACCAATCAACATTCAGCTCTCTGCTGGATATAAGTCACAACACAGTGTTCATGCAGGTAACTGGATTTAATGAAAACACTTTCAGATCCAACCCCTCTCCAGGCCTGATTTTTGTCTGTAGTAGGCAGGGCCTGTTTCCTCCCAGACTAAGCTTCACAGGGGAGCTATGCTCATCCACTCACCATCATTTTCCCATTGTGTTTCTCACACAATGTGGAGAAGTCGTCCTGGAAGCTCTGAAGTGTGAAGTTTTCTGTTACTTTGTTTTGACCAATGACTTTCCAAGCAGTGTCTATTTAAACACTGTGTGGTTATATAATTGGTCCTCCTTTCACTTTCTTCTCAAGCTGTAGGATGCTGGACAGATACATTATTCTGCCTGGATTTACCAACTCTTCTGGGGCAACGGCCTCAGCCACAATCAGGTTACTCAGTTGGTTGGCACCAATTCTGGTCATGCTGAGGGAAAACACAATATGGTATAGACTTGGAGCTGGTGAAAGGCTTTAGGCATGTGTGGAATCCATAGGAAAGAGTTCTTCACAGCAGATGCCATGTGGGGCTGGCTTCTTCTCTCAATGAGGGGTGGAAGGGAATTTTTCTATTTCATTTTTATTTTAATGAACCACTAAAGAGATAGTGATTCAATGTTTAATTTTTATCAGATTTTCAAATTTAAATTTCAATGTAATTTAATCAGTTCATTTATATTTACTATAAACCCTTATTAAATTTTTAGATAGTTTCATATGACTATTATACCTTTACAATAGCATAAAATTAAAACAATCCATACAGAATCAACTGTTAAGATATTTATAAAAGCCACAGTCTTGGCCAGGAAGATGGAATAAGCTTAGTGGAATAAGCACTTACTTGGCAACCACAAGGGCCTGAGTTCAATTCACAGTTCTGAAAAAAAGAAAAAATAAAAAGAAAAGCCACAATCTACATTTTCTAGAAACTTTTTTCTCTAGTACTAAAATGGGAAAGGAACTACATGTTTAGACATAACACAGATAATTTCTGTGTAATAATCTCATAAATATGACTTTCTATAAACCTATTTCCAGTAGACTCTGATAATTTCCATCTGATGTTGGTGTGGATTTTACTGCTCACATTCCTATCAACATTGTAATCCTGAGCATTTAAACAGCATCTAAGAAGTTTTAGGTCCTACCTAGTCTTGTATTTTGAACCCTCAAGAGAATCACCCATAGATTTCCAATTTAAATACTTTTTGGATATTTCTAGCCCCTCCAAATTCTTGGAAAATCTATCTGTTACAGAGTTACAAAGTCATATGTACAGTTTTAGTTGTTTTTATACTATCCTCTCTTAAGTGCCAAATTTCCTATCTTAATTTGTGTATCTGTATCTACCAGAACCTGCTGGTAGATACTGTGTAAATGAAAGAGCTTAAATTAGTTCAATATTCTGGTAGTTGAAAGGTGAATATCATCTAGGTATATATAAGAAATGTGCAATTTCAGTATGCACTGCATATTTAGTTAATCAGTCTTTTAGCAAACTATAGTAGAATTTTTTTTTTTAAAAAAAAGGGTGATTCACCTTTGATTTATTTGATCCTGCAATGGAGT
This sequence comes from Tympanoctomys barrerae, assembly GCA_002564285.1. NCBI lineage: Eukaryota > Metazoa > Chordata > Mammalia > Rodentia > Octodontidae > Tympanoctomys > Tympanoctomys barrerae. The sequence continues at coordinate 13,879 of NDGN011298751.1, forward strand.
CATTTGGCAATGTAGTGCTTTTTTCCTTGTTATTCTTCAGAGATGCATCTGCTTTCTTACAGCTTATATCAAATTACAACAAAATTCAGTGATTTAAATCAGAATCATGTATCACCTCATGAGTCTCCTGATCATCTCTACAGTTATGATTTAGCTCAGCCCGCTCATACTTCAACTTAATTGGCAGGCTGTCTTGATTTGGCTGGTATGTGATGGCTCTCACCACATGACTTCTCCCAGCACTGTGCCAACACTCCTTCACATAGTGATAACTAAAGTGCTCTCAAGTGAATAAGTACAGAGCAAGTACCAATATGTGACAGTACTCAGGTCTCCACTTGCATATTGTGTGCCTATTGTCCATTGGCAAAGCCCATATTCCTTGTGAAAAGGGAGACAGAAATATTTATGATAGCAAGTATGGCATAGATGGCAAGTTTCACAATAAGTTACTATAATGTTGCCACTCATAAGTGATAGCAAAATTTAAATAAGAATCAGAAAAAAGAAAATATCTTACCACCAATTCTCTCTTGTAATTTCTGTGAGGATGTGTCTCAGTTGCTCAGATAATTAGAGGAAAGGTATGTTACCTCATTAAATTCAAAACACTGTTTATCTCACCTTTATGCTGTGGAATTCATGGACAATATAGCCCTAAGGCAAGAATCCAACAAAAGCGTAAGTGGAAATGTTGTCGTTCTCATTACTTAACACGTACTCACAGATTGTCAGAAGCAACCTGCGCTGCTCTCTGAATAGAAATTTTGTTGTTCACACTGAGTTCTATTACTGGCCAGCTGTGCCCTCTTAGAGCTGCTTGTTATCAACCTTCCTGTGTGAAAGTAATAAGTATCATGGTGTTTTTTCTTAATAAATTAATTCCATCTCTGATGATCAACATATATGACTTCAATTTTTGTGTAAATAAGAAGAGATACCATGAAATATAGAAGGTCCATAATCCATAGGCACAAAATTGTGCACCAATGCTTATAAAGAGCCAGTGTATTTTTGCTACTCCAGTACATTTCAACTCATGAAGACTTACAGCACACACACACACACACACACACACACACACACACCCTTCAATATCCTCATTATGAGCATATCAAAACTGCATTAAAAAAGAAGAAAGTAATGGAGAAAAACATAGATCCACTTAGTTCCAGTTCTGAGATGTACGCTACTGCTCCATGAGGCCAAACAGGTTGTAACAATGAGCTGGCACCATGCCTGTTCATGCCATCTGCTGTGTTTGAAAGGCTGCTGCCTTATCTGTTGCAGTGAATGCTGTAATATAACACTGCATTGCTTCCTCTGCACACAGAGACTTCTCAGGCTGGGAACAGGACAAGGAGAGCTCCAATAACATTTAGCTGAAAGGCCATCTGCTGTCAAGAAAAACTGAGTCACTTGATTTAAACAAAAAACAAAAAAACACAGAGTCTCACATGATTGTTTTTTAAGGACTTTCATGACATCTGAGGGGACAGCAGTAGTCCTGTCACGCTTCTCATCTCTCCTTGCTCAGGAGTCATTAACATTTGGAACAGCAGTTGTCAAATTTGCTATACTCCTCCCTTTAAATATATAATGAGATCTACATTTAGGATGTTTTTATGGTGATGTTAAATACGCATGGCTGAACTGACATATAAACAAGAATGAAAAAGAAAGACACCCAAACCTTGTCTAATTCTCTATACTTTTTTTAATGCAATCATTTTATCTTTTTTTAGATCTGTAATGTAGAAATTTTCTCCTTTTCAATATCTGACGTTCCTGTATATGTAAATATATTTATATGTTATTTTCCTTCGTCATACAGACTTTTGAAAACATTTCTAGCAGAGTGTTATGATAAAGCAGTCTATTTAGTTTATGCCATTCTAAAGAGCCACACTCTGACCATAGATGGAGAACAGATAATTGTGAATATAAGAAAACAGCAAAATGTAAATTCAGTTTTTAGGATTCAACCTTTATCCTCTGTATTTGAACTTTAAGATCTGTCCCCTCAAATGTGAACTAGTTAACATGCCATGCACTGCGTATGGCAAGATGAACTTCCAGAGCTCTGAAAGATTTGTACAACCAGATTTTCTCATTCAATGGTTTGAGAAAGGCACCATGAGAAATTCAATTTATTTGTCATGTTACCTCTTAATAACTTTAAGAATACATTTCATTGAAATCCATTGTATCTAGTGTTGCTTTAAAAAGTGTAATATTTAAATAAGCAAAATGTAAATTCAACAAAAATACATAAATACAAACTTTTTTTGTATTTTAGGGAAGGGTCTACAGGGTGTTCAGGGTTTCACTACTAGATCAGACTCACAGTGATCTACCAGTTTACAGTCTCCTAAGAGCTGGGATTACAGGCACACACCACCACGCCCAGTCTCAATTGCCATCTCAATGCATCCCGGGGGCAGGGCCAGCACAGCAGGCCTGGGGATAGAACCCCTGGCACCTATACCTGCTTGCAAGTGTTTAATCCACTGAGCTATTAGACCAGTCGTCAATATAAACTTTTTTAAAGAGAAAAGACAGAAGTTGGGTAGAGAAACAAATGTTCCAAAGTAAACTAAGAGAGTTAGTAATCATTTGTAATATTGACTAAACTTAGTCAACAGATATCTCTCATCAGTTCATTCCTTACTTGGATTTTATGTTTATATTTGCAAAATAAAAAGACTCTCTCTCTCTCTCTGTCTCTCTGTCTGTCTGTCTGTCTCTCTCTCTCTCTTTCTCTCTCTTTAATGTATTAGGTACAGGGTTCCATTACACATAGTGACTCTGCTGTTTTCAGTCTGAGATTATAAGCATGTACAACCATGTCTAGTCTCACCGGTACAGCGTGCCCTGGAATGGGGCTGGTACAGCATGTGGTGCCGGGGTTCGAACCCCAGTCCCTGTGCTTGTCTAACCAGGTACTTAGTCTACTGAGTTATCTTGCTGGCCTTAAAAACTTTTCTCTTTTACAGAACGAATGTCAATAATAACAAATAGGGAAACAACAGTGGTACTTTAAGATATTAATACAAAAACTAGCTCTAGTAAATGGCATATGCAACTTACAAAATAAAACATTTATTTGATTCACAGTTTTACAGTGTTTAATCCATGATTTAATGATTTCCAGGCCGAAACACCATGGTCAAATTATGCAGCTTAGGAAATTGTTCACCACTTGACATCCAGAGAGTAGAAAGACAAACATCCAGACTTGAGGGGACCTATGATGAGATACAGACCCTAAGATTATATGCAGATGTACTCAGTAGTGTTTTTTACTAATATCCTAGGCATCTTTATAGCCAAATAAATTTGTAATCAAAATTAACAATCATAAGTCTATCCCTAATTAACACTTGATTGTGTCTCTATTGACAGTACGGAATATCCAAATAAATATGACAACAAGGTCATATTTCAACTTCACCTGATCTAATTTTCCTGCATAAAACTAAAAACAGATCAATTTCTTCCTTAAAATTGCCACAGTTTGAACATTTCTCCCACAACCAAGTCTAAAGTTTCTACTGCCACTCATCTTAAAGTTTCAGTCTTGCAGATGAATAATCTTGAAACCTACATCCAGCGCAATTTTAATGGTCAAATATTTCCAGTATATATACAAGCTTGCAAAAATCATAAACATTGTGTTTTAATGTTATAAAAAAGTAAAAATAAATGGTAGTAGGACACCTTAGCAGGTTTTGAAATTTTTTTTTGCTACAAAGCAGAAACAATATGTTGAGGAAAACAAAAAAGTGTATTGAAGAAAACAATAAATTTGCTACAAGGCAGAAACAATATATTGAAGAAAAGAATAATATCTACTTGATACATGAAACCCAGAAAAAGAAACAGAGAATCCAGAGCCATGCTTCCACTACACACAGCCTTCAGCCAGCCCTATCACGAACTACACATTTAAGCCACTCATCAGTGGATTGATACACTGATCAGTACAGCACTCCTGTGAACCAATCATAACCTGAAAACATTGCTTCACAATATGTAAGTATTTTGGGTGAAACTTAGGTTTAAATCATAATATTCTACACCTTGTCCACAAAAATCCTCAAGACAATCTCATTATGCATATTGGATTGATCTCATCTTGAAATTGCCAATATGCTAACATTTCCAGCATTGATGAGAAGTCCATGGCAATAGGAAAGAAATCAACTGTGCTTTCTTTGGCCTCCAAAATTGTGGGTCCTTCCTTTCTGTTGAAATTGCAAAACTTTCACAACTTTGACTTAATTTAGCTTTTCATTTTTATTGTGTTCTGGTTAAAAACAGTCACCACAACATATGCACAGTCTGAACACAGCTTGTTTTAAATTTCTTATGCCAGATTAATTAATTAATCCACCACTTTCATTTTTTATTTCATTTTTTATTCACCACTTTTAAAAATCAGCTTTACATGTCTTAGTGCATAAATGAACTGTGTACAAATTTCTTTGCCAGAATGAAAGATGTATATTTCCTAGATTATTTTTGAATATAGTACTTATTACCATCAAAAACTTCATGTCCTTGACCTTTACTTTCTGCATCATTTTCAAAATTCATTTCTTCTTTTTATTTTATTTTATTTTATTGAGAAACAAACATCAATGAGACTGTTTCAAAACTGATTAATAAGACAGTTTCAATAATTAATACATTGTGCATTGTTAACTTTTTAGTGGTTATCCACAGTGCAAGAAGCAGATGGAATATCTTGTTCAAACACTATTAGTACAAATCTTTCTTCTCATTGAATTAAGCAAAAGTAACTGTATATCTATC
>NDGN011298771.1:0-11650 GCA_002564285.1 Tympanoctomys barrerae
ACTATATTGGAATATTTTGCTGAATTCACGCACCTACAATATTTAAATTACAATGGAATACCCTTTTCTGACAAAACTAAACCAAAAAAGGGATACAAATGAATAACCATTTTTTAATCTGCATATTCAAAATAGTTAGGATAGATAAACAGCCACATTCTCTTAATTAAATGAATAAGAAGACTTGTTCTAGAAGTGTTTGTGGATGGGATGTCATGTCTGCATCTTGTACAATGAATAACCACTGAGACAACAATGTGCAATATATTTATTATTGAAACTGTCCTACTGAATGGTTTTGAAACTGTCTCATTGCAATTTGTTTCTCAATAAAACAAATAAAACCAAAATTGGGCATCTGAGATTAATACAAACTTCTCAAATGAAGAAATATAAAAGGAAAATAAATACATTAAAAAATTGTGTATGTCATTGATCATTTGAGAAATGCAAATTAAATGAAGACTGAGCTTTCATCTCCCTCCAGAAAGAATGGCTATCATCAAAATATCACCAATAACAAATTCTGTGGGACTGTGGGGAAAAAAGAACTCTTCTCCATTGTTGGTGGAAGTATAGACTGGTATAACCACTGTAGAATTCAGTGTGGAGATTCATCAAAAAAAGTGGATTAGATGTCCCATTCAACCTAGCTATTCCCCTTCTGGGTGTTTTTCCAGAATTGAAATGTCATACCACAGTGATATATACAACCTACTACACCATCCATGTTTATAGTAGCGCAATTTGCATTAGCTAAATATTAGAAACCATTCAAATACTTATCAATGAAGAAATAGATAAAAAGATGTGGTATTTTTATATAATAAACTATATTTTTATATAGTAAAAATAAAAAATAAAATAAAAAAGTAATATCTTTTATACTACTGAGCTATACAGATGAACTTGAGGTTTCTATAGGTGAAACTTACACTCATAAGTGAAATAAATCAGAATTATGTGTGTAAAAGTTGTATTGTCTCCCCAGTATAAAAAACCTGAAAGAGTTAATACAATCCAAAAGGAACAACACAAATTGTGAAAGGGAAAGAAGCTGTTCAAAAGGCAAGAACAACTGGAATAGAGGAAAGGAGAAAAAAAAGGAAGGGGACACACACACACACACACAAAAATATGTAAGATAATTGTGCTAATAATTTCTATTAGTTCATTGAAAGGAGTAGTCAGTGCTTATACTGTTTGATCAATGTTGCATGCCTCTATCTGGTAATCTGAGCAACTACTTTGAAGATAACATTATGCAACATAATAACCATTATTAATTTCCTATCATCTTGTTAGGAAATTCTGAATCCTTTTTCTTTTTATTTTTATTCTCTTTAAAAAGAATCATTCATCTCTAACATCCTGTGAAAGCTCTGATCATCTTTCATTAGTCCGAGGATGCTTTCGAAGCATGTATTCTCAAAGTCTACATCTGTTACCCTTCTTCTGTTTTTTTAGAAAAGTACAGAATGATCACTTCTCAGCCTTTTGGCTAACATCAAGTATAGAAATGTACAAAATGAATCTACTCCTTTTTCACATGTAATTAATTCATTCATGAAGTTTTGAGTGCTTAGTATGTGCCTCAGATTTTTCTAAGCACTGATTTTTTTCCTAATGAACAAACTAAGGTTTCCTATTGCCAACTAAATTAAAATCAGGTGGGCATTCAGAGTTCATTTCACTTAGGCAGCAAAACCAGAAAATTAAATCCCTTTACTGCCATCAGGAAATTATTAGGGACATATTGTGGAAGCATTTTCCATATTAACATCATAAATTGACAAATATTAGGAATTTCATAACAAGTAAAATGAGAAAAGTATAGTTTTTTGTTCTTGCATAATTTCAAATAGCTGAGTTTTATTTGAAATCAACCACGTGATGCTTCTCAAGATAAGAAACAGACATGTCTTTCCATTGAATGAATTTGTGTATTAATATGACAGAAGAAAGCAGTATGAGTTAGCCAAGATTTTAAGTACAGAAAAGAAGACGTTTCTTCCCTCTCTTTTTTCTCCCTCCCTCTCTTTCCCTCCCTCCCTTGGACTCTCCCTCCATTCCACCTTCTCTTTCATACTGGCACTTCACCACTGAAATATGCTCCCAGATCTTTTTATTTTTTGCTTTGAGACAAAGTTTCTTGAAGTTGCCTGGGCTGGCCTGCAACTTGGAATCTTTCAGCTCAGCCTCCCAAGTTGTGGGAAGTCATTTTATGAGAACTACATAAATATTCTTTAGTGGAGTAAGCTAATACTATTCAAATCTTTATGATATCTAGGCTTATTTCCATATTTGTTCCTAGTGTTGTCAATGTGATACAAAGAAACAGTACAATCAACTACTGGGTGAAATGAATCTATCTGATAATTGATGACATCCAGATGAGGACTTACTAAGCTAGATATCCTTAGCAAGAAAGAAATGCAAATAACCAAACACAAGTCAAATGCAATACACTCCTTTATAACCATATAAATATTCATGTTCTAATCAGATTTTCTCATAGCAGCAAGCCCCAGGGGATTTTTTTTTTGTCTTACACATGTCTTAACACACTTATATTCAACCTGGAGTGCAGATGCACATTAGAGATTCTGTTTGGGCACAGTCTTCTCTACTTCTTGCCAGAAATCTTTGTTTTCTTGGAATACCTGTTATTAGTAACATCATCTTAGCCTGGGTCAACTGAAGTTAAGCATCTTCCTTAAGGTGACACACACATGCTAATGGAGAGAAGCAGCGACACAGAACAAGCTGAACATTCATTTTACATACAGTCTTGGAGGCACCTTAGCAGCGTCTATAGATTCAGCCCTGGGCTTTTCTCCTGGGCTTTTCTCCCTGGGCTTCTGTCATGAATATGTGGTAGAATGGAATCAAATCACCTGGAACAAATCCCATTTCAGCATAGTCTGTTCTACATGCAGTTGTATGGCATAGGATTTGTTTTGAAAGAGATGAGAAAACTTGTACATTGGTGGCAAGCACAGACTATAAACTCTAGAAGTTCTATCTTACTTCTAACTGTGATACTTTGTTAGCTGTGCAGTTGTAGGCATGATATTTAATCTTTTGTACCTCACTTTTTCGTTTGTAAAATGAATGTAACAATGACTACTTCATAAATTTTTATGAAAATAAATTGATGCAACATATTTATTAATATTGTTCTTTGAGACAGGGTCTTGCTGTGTGGCTCAGCCCTGCTTTTAACTCACTGTGTATCCTGGGTTGGCCTTGAATCTATAGCAATTCTCCTGCCTCAGCATTCTGGTTCAACACAATATGTTTAACATGCTATAAAAACTGTACTTGTATAATCAAATTCATGTGTCTTTGTTCCTCAGGATGAACATTTTATCTTTACTTTCCCTTCAGTGGAGTATCTTTCTGTATTCTCATATAACTTTAGTGTCTTTCTTTTTCTTTTGACACTATCAACCTAATTTGGGGTCTTCTCAATGAGGTATATTCCCAGCCCATTTTTTATTTTGAGATAGGCTTTCACTGTGTTGCTAAGTTGCCCAGCCTGGCATCAAATTTTCATTCTTCCCACCTCATCTCCCAGAGTGCTGATGGTAAAGGCCTGCATTGCCATGCTCAGCTAACTTTCCTATCTTTCAGAAATAAAGTGCCTATAAGAGGAGTCCAAGGATGAGAATGGAGAATAAAATTCTGTACATCAAACAGACAGAATTAAATCTCTTAAAATTAAGGCTATCATGAATTTTAATTTCATTTTTTGTTCCTTATTTGGATTAAATTAAAGTTTTCCAGTTAGAAGCTATATGATGTTTAGGATGAAGTAACCACTGGAATGACATGGGATCTGCCAAGAAGCCAGTGAGGCACACCCTGGGCATGTCTGGGAGAACACAGAGACATGTCCTTGGGGTCTGTGTCTAGTTCCTTACCACCTCCACTCTGGTGCTATACCCTGCTCTGATTCTCAGCCTCCATGAACTAAATGATGTTGTCTGGCATTGCCTTTTTCATGACATTGCTTGGCCTTGTCCATTTGCCATGATATTGCTTTCCTGGAGCTTGTTAATCACGGGCTGAATCCCCTGAAACTATGAGCTGAATTAAACTTCTTTGTTAAGTTGTAGTTGTCAAGCATTGTGTCCCAGCAAAGACAAAGCTCACTGACACAGAAAATTAGCACTGAGAAAATGGAGTTATTGCTGTGACAGCATATCACCATGTGATTCAGAAGTCCTTGGAACAGGTTTGTGGGAGGAGTTTGGAAACTTATGATATCTGAGCTAGAGAACACTTAAAATGCAGTAAGCAGAACCTAATGGGTGACTCTGGTCAGAATTTGAAAGGAGCAGTTAATGCTTAATTGTTTTTATTCTGATTTTTTTCCTCTTTTGAATATCTTATGACTTCTTTGTTTATTGTTTTGTTTTGTTTTTTGTTTTTTTGTTTAAACAAATCTTACACATTTATATCTGGCAATCTGAACAACTAGTTTGAAGATAACATCGTGTAATACAGCAACCATTGTTGAATTCCCATTACTTTGTTTAGTGAAATCTTGTATTGTTTCTAATGCTTTGTTTTTCTATCACTATATTGTATTCTTTAAAATAAAACAAATAGGTCAGGGAAGATAGCCCAGTGGCAAAGCACCTGCCTGGCAATCACAAGGTCCTGAGTTTGATTCCCAGTACCAAGAAAAACAAAAATAAATAAATAAAATTAAAAAATGAAACACTTTGATTAAACATTTTTTTAAAAAAACCAAACTGCTAATAGGAATGTGGGCAGAAAAAGACACACTCAAGGGATCTCAGCAGGGAATGTGGGATCTACTGGCATTTGGACTGGAGGCCATGTGTGGCAGAAAATTTGTCTATATTTTTCCCACATTGTGAGATTTTGCAGAAGCTAAGATTAAAGATAGCGGACTAATAGAACTGGTAGAGGAAAGTCATTGGCAGCCGATGATTCAGGCTCTATCATAGATAGTACAGGATGTTCTTACCTGAATTTGTAGTGAAAGTTAGGGGCAAAAAGCAGAGCAAAAAAATTAGAAAATTTAAATTTTGTTCCCGGATGAAAGTGGCTACTGAAGATATTAGTGTCCTCAAAAAGTACTTCATATAAAGATGAGAAGAAAGATGCCTTTAAAGCATCTCAAATAGCAAGACTCCACTCACACCAGGCTCAACAGTTCAAAAATATAAACGTTCCATTTGAGAAGATGGACCCTTGGATGCTTGCCTAAGAAAATCTGCCTAAATCTCCTTTCCTCAGCCTCCCAGTGTTCATTTCACTGTGCTCAGCCATCTATGCATTCAAAGGTTCTTGTAGTTATAGTCCAAGAGGACTTGGCTCTCTTGATGATGGTAGATGTTGGCATCATTCATGACACTAGCATGCAGAATGCAAGAGCTTGTGGATCATTGAGGTTCTCACCTGATTTCTAAGGAAGCTCTGGGAGCCCCTAAGAGGGTAGTGAGTAAATGAATGAGCAAATGAGCTGTATGAGTGATGCCAAAGTTACAGGTGAGACCCCAAGAAGCTGGAAATGCAAAGAATATGGAACATCTCTCAATGAACACTGCAGCTGTGAGTAAAAACAAACCAAAAGAGATATTATATGAACTGCAACCACACAAGACTTTCAAACTCACATTTTGTCATCATGCCTCTAGATGTCACATATGTAACTACAGGATTTGATGTTTGCCTTGTTGGGTTTAGAACTTTCTTTGGTAAAATTGTTTTGCATAGCATTATTCCTCCCCTTTGTAATGAGTATATTTACTTGTGTCGCTATACCTTGGGATTATTAATATTACTTTTGATTTTTTTTTCAGACTTTAACAATTAAGAGCTTCTTTCCATCTCAGAACAGACTGTGACCTGGACATTTTACTAGTGCTTGAACTGTTTAGACATTGGAGAAAGAATTCTTGCACCTATGGTTTTATATAGAACAGTTGCATCATGCACTTGCTGTTATCTTGCTTAGAGATATAATTTAAGGAGATGTGTTTGGATATGAAGTTGACAAGGGGTAGGATGTAATGGCTGGTACTGAGTGTCTATTTGATTGGCTCTCAGATTTCCCCAGCGAATAGCTGGCATATTTTTGTGTCTATCTGGGTAGGTCATGAAAGCATGACTCTGAGTTATATGTCTGGTCTCTTGTTCTTCCTTTTCTGGTGCTTCTCCCCTGCTCTGCTTCCTTGCTATTATGAACTAAGTAGTTTTTTTATTTCCTGTACTTCTGTCTAATGACCCTGTCTTGGAACCTGCTGGTCATGGTTCAATGGTTTCCATAAATTCCCTGAAACCGTGGACTCCTCTTTTAATCTGTAGTCATGAACTAGTGTCCCAGCAACAAGACTATGAATACTGTCTTCATATACTTTCTATATGAAGTACTGTGCTGCATCATTACCAAATTTCAACACTCCAGCAGAAGTGTTTACCTTTCTTACTTTTCTAACCTCCTGCTCCAGTCAAAGCTTATATATTGATCATGAAAATCTTCACTGTTCTCTGTTTGATGGCTTTGAAACCCTATTCTCTTGTATTAGATCTTATTAAACACATCCTCTTTCCAAAAATTTTATGACTCTTGCAAGTCAGACATTCTAGCTTGACATATTAAGAAAACAAGAAATGGACTGGCCACGTTTTGCACATAATAGCAGGTACCACCACTTAGTGTCTTTACATCTTTTTAATAACCTTCAGTCTCTTCATCTAAAATCTGGGGAAAGTGGGTCTAAATTTCTGGACTATCATGATAATATAACAATCATGACAGTCATTTAGACTGTCATCTTTAAAGATAATATAAATGAAGCGCTAGACAAAGAACATGACAAATAATAAGTCAGTAATGAAAAATATGTGTGTAATCTCTGTTATTCAACTTTAAACTATAATTAATTCAATGGAAGTCTTGAAATATTATATTGGAGGTGGAACTGTGTGTGATTTGTACTTTAAAACAGCTCTCTGCTGCGAGTGTGATGGCTGGTTGATACATTTTATCTCAGCTTCACCCAACAAGTCTATCCAGTAGTTGTTAATAGCCTCATTTAATGTTGAGTTGTAGCATTGTTTAATGATGAGGTAATATTTAGAAATGAATTTGGGCAAGATAAAATTGGCAAGTATTATGACAAAGATTTGGACTCAGAATTACAATTCTAAATCCTACACTCTTTCTTTCTTTCTTTCTTTCTTTCTTTCTTTCTTTCTTTCTTTTTTTCTTTTTTTGTGGTACCAGGGCTCAAACAAACTTGGGACCTTGTGCTTACCAGGCAGGTGCTTAGGCCACTGAGTTACGTCCCCAGTTCTCTCCATTATTTCTATAGTTTACAAATTTTCCTTTCATAATTGAACCCACAGATAAATAAACCCAAAGATTTGGGTTAAATTTTATTTTATTATCTTTTCTCTGAACCAGAATTGTTAGAGAAATAGCCTTATGATAACATGATAACACGACCTTAGGATAAAAAACTAATGATGACTTAGAAATAAATTTAACTAAGGGGATGAAATATGTGGGTGCTAAAAACACAGAACACTCTTAAATTTACACTTAAACTGAAGAACAGCCCAGGTTCATGAATTGAAGTACCTAATATTAATTATACATTATTCTTACTACCCAAATCAATCTATAGATTCTTTGTAATCACTGTAAAATTCTCAATGATTTGTTTTCACAGAAATATACACAAAATTCTTAAATTCCCTTCTAACTGCAAAAGACCTCAAATAGCCAAAGTGATTTGAGAAAAAAGAACAAGTTGTATAAAATGCTACATACTTGTTACATAGCGTACCACCAAGCTGTTTTCATTATGTTACCAACCAATTTTAAAATACACACAAAATGGTCACATAGATCAATGTGACAAAATAGAAATTACCTAACTCAACTACTGTTTTATAGGGATGCCAATAATATAAGTGGAGAAAAATAAGCCTTTTCCATAAATATTGTTAAGAAAGCTGGATGCTTATATGTGAAGGAATGACAGTGAACTCTGTTCATGCACAAAAAATCACCTCAAAATGGATTGACAACAAAAATAAGTTTGAAACAATAAAACTCATAGAAGATAACATGGGAAACTTTTCTAGATATTAAACTGAATGTGAAACTAAAAGCATAAGCAGCAAAAGCAAAACAGATGAATGATATTTTATCAAATCAAAAGACTCTTCATAGCAAAGGAAACAACCAAAGAAATGAAAAGAAAACCTATGGGATGTGAGAATATATTTGCCAGCCACATGTGATTTGAGAAAAAAAATCACAATTATTCTGATAAATGATTGATCTTCAAATATATAAGGAAGTCCTACAACTCAATATCAAAAACCAAACAATCTGATTACTTCAGGTTATTTCACCAAAAAGACACACAAATGGATAGCACATATGTTAGAAGACACTAAACAGTACTAAGCATCAGGGAAATAAAAATCAGTGTCATGAGATATCTGTTACAGTTGTTATTACCCACAAAGAAACAGGAAAGCAAAAGAAAGGATAACAAGTGTCAGGGAAGGGCCGGGGAGATAGCTTAGTAGAATAAGCACTTCCCTGGCAAGTGCAAGGGTCTGAGTTCAATACCCGGTTCCACCAAAAAAAAAAAAAAAAAATGTCAGGGAAAAAAAGTAAACATTTGTCCACTGTTGATAGGGATGCAAATTGGTGCAATCACAGCAGAAACCATTATGGAGTTTAAGTTTTCAAATATAATTACATTTTATTTAGAATCCCACATGTCAAATATGCAAAGAAATTAGATTGAGGTATCAATGACATACTTGCAGTCCATGTTCTTTGCAGCATCATTCATAGTAGCCAGATACAGAAATAAACTAAAAGTTCATGAAATGATGAATGCATAAAGAATGTATGGTGTAGTTTGGCTTTGAAAAAGAAGACAACCTTGACATTTGTGACAATATGTAATGAATTAGATAGTAAGTGAAATATGCTACACATACGTATACACTCTCCAAGCACTAAATGATCTCATTTTTATATTTAATCCAAAATAGTGAAGCTCAGAATGAAACAGTCAAATAGTCAAATCAGAATGGAGTACTGGTTATCAGGAACTGGGGTGGGGAAGAGAAAACAGGAAGGTGTCATCAAATGGCATAAAATTTCCCTTAAGCAAGACATGTAAACAATGTCCATTATTTTTCCATTATTTTGATTATCAAAAGGAAACAGACCTCTCAAAGGCAAGAAAGTGGGTCATATCACATTCATTACAGAGACCTATCATAAGCCATAGTTACCAGTATTGTATTGTGTAGTTAGAAATTTGCTATGATGCAGAACTTCAGCAAATGTAGTACTCTTATGTTTAGTACTCTTACTACTAAAGGAAAAAAATTAGTCAAATAATTTCAAAGTAGAAAAAATTAAAGAGGTTGAAAAAAGAACTTTTGGAGATAATAGAGGTATGGCCTCTATCGTGGTCATACACTTATACCTAAACTCGTCAACTTGTATAAATTAAATAGGTGTACATATTCATATTTAATCTGTTCCCATACTGATCAGAAATATCCTCCATGGGACACAGTCCTCAGCTTGCACTGCTATTGGAAGAGGCCTAGATGATGCTAGGTCACCCGGGTTGAACCTGGAAGGAGATACTGGGTCACTGGCTTCTATTTTTGCATTGTGGGCCCTAGGAGGTGGACAGACCTACTGACGCACATACTCCTCTGTGACATAATGCTACCACAGGCCTGGGACAATGGCCATGTAATCATGAATTGAAATTTCCAAAAATGTGAGGCAAAATAAACTTTCCTTCTATTCAGTTGATTATCTCAGTTACTTTGTCTCAGTAACAGAAAGTGAAGAGACACCCATACCTCATTCAAGTGTTTAATCTAAAATAGAATTTTTAAAAAAGCTTGATAAAGAACATAGAATGAAAGGTGAGAATTTGTGTATTATTTAAATACTAAATCTTTAAACCACAAAGGAAAGAACACAGCATAGTTACTCTCATCCAAAGAGACCTTCAGATTATGACGTGCTCCATTTCTCGGAGTGGTCATTGGCAATATGTCATTAGGCTGGATGGTCCCCCATGATTATCAACTAGAAAAACTTCCAACAAAAACTAGTTACAGTTACATGTTCTGGGTTTGATCTTTAGTACCAAAAACAGAAATAAAACAAAACAACCAGAGTCCAATGAATAAGAAAGAACAATGAAGAAGAACCAGTTTTCTTCTGCAAAAATTATCTTTGTGGGGTTCATGCTTATTGGTATGTGCCCTTTGCTATACTTGCCTGTGTATAAGGTAATCCTATGTATATTTTGACCACCAGTTTTTCATATTTAGACTGTCTTTAACTAGAATCTTCTTTTAGTAAGATTTTCATTAGGTGAATGATTTAGGAAAAATTTAGTCGTTCAATACATAAGCTAAATTATGGCAAAAGGAGAAAAAATCTTTAAAAGACTTTACTTGAATCTTATACAACGTATGAGATCTTTTAAATGCTTATTGATTTGAAAACTATGTTAGAATCTAAAGGAAAATATCACTCTCAACTAGGAAAGAAAAATTGTGATTGGAAACCATGGTTTTTCACTTATCTTGATTATCAAAAGGACAGAGTTCTCTCAATGGCAAAAAAAGACCAGTCTACTGGTCAAGCAATGTGGAAGTACCTTTTGATAATGCTTAAAATGCTAATTACAATATATTTCTGTGAACACAGGTATTTAATCTATGCTTAGTAAAATACTCCAACATTTATATATCATTTAATAAGTAATTATTAAATTTTTTTCTGGTTGGTGTTAACCAAGCACAGGCTGAGAGTTTACAATGTGGGGACACACGTAGATGTTTGCAAAATATTATAGATGTTTCTACATCTATATTTGTTTGGCTATCATGATGAAAAGTGGTATGAGAATTGTATGGTTGTGTTATATCTCCATAACAGGTACTTTTTATCTCAAGAAGGGAACTGAAGAATGAGGACATGTGAACACAGAGGACCTCAGGATCACGCAGTTAGGTGACACTTGCAGGGAAAGCAGCGAGCACAGGGGAGGGAGTCAGGGCCTGCAAATAGAAGAGTGCCAAGGTCCTAGCCCGAAACAAGCGAGTGTGGCCGAAGCTAGTGTGAGCCCCCTGGTGGCACAACAGAGGTGTGAAGACAATCCCAGTCAGACTTGAGTATGAGCACGAGAAATGAGCATTTTAAATTTACCAAAGTCACATCATATATATTTTATCAAAGATAATCATGTGAACGCAGTTTCTGTGAATGCTAAAAAATTAATAAATGTGAAAGTGCTAGAAAACACAGTAATAACAGAGATTCTGTACAAAGGAAATGTTCTTGTTATATTATCAACATCTTTTGCCCTTTCCCCTTGTCTCTGAGTGTCTATTGCACTTCACTCTTGGGTTTCATGCTAATTTATTGCTTGCTAATGTGTACAAAGTTAATTTCTCCAACAAGGTTTATGAGTTCCTGGAGGCAGATGTTTGTCTTCTGCTTTATGTATATTTCTTAAAAGCACTCGCATAGCTGCTACATAGAAAATCTAGCTGACCTCAAAACATTTCAGCTATAGTGAACATGAGGCTTGCAACT
>NDGN011298785.1:0-15367 GCA_002564285.1 Tympanoctomys barrerae
GGGCTCAGTAGAATAAGCACTTGCCTGGCAAGCGCAAGGGCCTGAGTTCAATCCCCTGTTCCACCAAAAAAAAAGAAAAAAGAAAAAGAAAGAAAAGAAAAAAGAAAACTGCTCCAGATCTTGTTGAAACAGGACTTTAGAACAAGAGCCTGTCTTCCATATTCTCCTCAAAGGCCAGTGCTAATGTTAGCATACATTGCTGTAAAATAGGTTGAGATGTACTGAAATTGTATTTAACTATTTAAGTCCTTTATTAACTAAGTCCTAGGACTAAAGGGTGAAGGAATGAGTTCTGGGGTGGAGCTACATGCCTGTATACTTTGAAATGGCCCAAAACTAATATTGCATTCAACAGGCCAGGAAGATAAGCTCTGTGAAATAATTGCTTGCCTGGCAAGCGCAAGGTCCTGAGTTTGATCCCTGGTACCAAGAAAGAAAATAAATAATAAAGTTGCATTCAAAGCCAGTGCTGCTAATTTTTCAGAAAGCATGGTCAAAATTTCAAATCATTTCATAAGATATTTCAACCCAAATACTTTTTAATCCTATAGTGTGAAAGAAATATTTTTGGAAAGAAAAAAATACTGTGGTGGCTTACTGTATCTATAGGAAATTTTATTCAAAGACACCTATATAATAGAATTGGCCAATGTTTCTGGAATTTGTTATAGAGCTTTGGCAAACTCAGAAGGAAAAATGAGGATAAATCAAATGTTGTGTGCAATTTGGCACCAAGGACCTAATCTAGTGGTTCCAAGTGGTTCAAAAAACTCTCTCTCAAGGCAGCAAGATAGTTCAGTGAACTAAAGCACCTGCCTAGACAAGCGCAGTGACTACAGTTCAATTCCCAGGGCAGGCTAAGTCTACCAAGAGTCCAGGTGTGGTGGTGCATGCCTGTAATACCAGCGCTGGGGAGGCTGAAAATAGGAAGATCACTGACTCTGAGCTGCATAGTGAGACCCTGTACCAAATACATTTTTTTAAAAAACTCACAAAATTGACTTTTCCTATTTTAGTTAGCTACATGCCTATGAGCAACACCCCATATATATCGTTTATAGAAACACTGTGAGTAGAAACCAGAAATCCGTTAGAAGTAAAAGGAAACGCCTGGTTTCCCATTTGACCTGGAAAGAGCTTGAGGAGAGCACTCAGCCCTGAAGCAACTAAACATCTAAACACCCTGAAACATCAACCACTCTTGTTAGATCTGTCAGAAAAGTGAGGCCCCTGCTACCCTCCAAGCGAGAGACAAAAAAGCCATATGAGATAAGAGAGACAGGAGAATCACAGCTAGCAGAGCCAAGCCCACGTGCACCAGGACCAAGGTCAGAAAGCCGGAACTCGGCGATCATCACTGGACATCGATGCAGGGAGAAAAGCACAGGGCAGGGCCCGCTTTCCTGAGCTCAGGTCCTGGTTCTGCACCATTTCCTCCACTGAAAATCAGAGGAAAATACCCTGGCGTGGGGCAAGGTGAGGGAAGCAACCCTTCTGGCACACAGCCGAACCACATGTAGTTCTTCACAAGCTCACAAGAGAAAACCCATTTTCCTCCAGGCTAGTAGAGTTTATGAGAGCCTAACCAACCTAGGAGAAGGACAGCGTCCACTACAGGCCCTCCAACCATCCTGTAAGCCTAAGGCAGGAGACCCTGAGAGGCAGAAGGCAGCCCAGGGTGGCAAGGACTCCTCCCAGGAAAGTCTAGTGCTCTGCTTTACCTAATGGTGACTTGGCAGTCCATTTCCTGGTGCTCTTTACACCCAGGGTCCATCCTGCAAGAAAACAATTACAAGCTATTCTAAAAGCCCAAAATCACACTCCGGGCTTGATGGCACATGCCTATAATCCCAGCTCTGGGGTAGCCGAGACAGGAGTATCACAAATCCAAGCTGCATAGCAAAACCCTGTATCAAATAAAAGATTAAAAACAAAACAATTAAAAATAATAATAAAATTCCAAAATCAAGAACAGATAAATCCCTGCACTATGAAGAGATGGAGTAAATATCAGAAGCAGAATTCACAGCAAGGATATCAGAATTATCAGTTGGAATTTAAAATAGCCTTGATTAATATGTAAAGAGCTCTAATAGAAAAAGTAGATAACTTCAAAAACAGATGGACAGCGTAAGCATAATTCTAAGAAACAAATAAAGAAATGCAGGAAATCTGAAACCCTGTAACAATGGGCCTTTTGGTAGACTGAATACTACTAAAGAAAGACTTAATGAGTTTGAGGATTTTTCAGTAGAAACTTTGAAGACCAAAATCAGAGGAGAAAGAAGGGGAAAAAATGGAATGCAATGTTCAAGAGCATCAGAATAAAATGTGTAACATTTTAATGGGAATGCCATGGTAGTAAAGATAGGAGGGGAAAGAATAGTTGAGGCAATAATAATCAAGGGTTTCCCAAATCAACATTAGGCACCAAACTCAGATCAGCAAGTTCAGGGAACCCCAAGCCACATGGATGGCAAGACAAACTATGTGATGTGATCAAAAAATACGGCATTTCATTTTTTAAAACCTTTTTACAGTCAATGACAGTGTAATTAATCCCCCTCAAGATACTCTCCCTTGCTTTCAGCACGCTGACTGCACTGCGCTTGTCACTTTCAGAAGCAGCTTGGGAAGTCCTATTTCATGTCCTTAATTGTGCTCTCATGGCTACCCAAATGTCATGAAAAATTCTAAATGGTTACCTTTCATGGTAAGAGTCAGATGTCACAGGGTGCCACAGCTGGTGAATAAAGTAGATGAGAGGACACTGTCCTGCTTTGAACAGCCTGGCTTGCCATGGGAAGGCACTAGGCAGGAGCATTCACCATATTTTTTATCACAGCTCAGTAAGACACTTAGAAAACAGTACTCCTGGAACTGCTCTAGAGGTAGCAAAAGTCTCCCATGTGATAGGCAGGCCCGTGGCATAGGCATGGTGCCCTCTCCAAGGAAGTAAGCAGGCCCCACATGGACATGCAGTGCCTCTGGAAGGGAGACCAGGGCGCAATCACCCACTGACTCCGAGCCATCCCTACATTTTACTTTCCCACAGCATGGAGCAGCAGAGGTGAGAACCAACAGGCCATCTGACCAGGATAATGCCTCAGGGAAGAAAGAAGAGCCAGACCCCATGACCATAGACATCAAGTCCAGCAGCCCATACAGCCAGAAGGGAGCAGAGGGCTGACCACATTCCCCATCACCCAGTAGGGCAAAGCCATGCGCTAGCTTGCACATTAAACAGGACCTGCTGGACAGAAAGAGGGCCTTGGTGCAGGGAGGGAACTTCGAAGACCGTAGGCCCCAAGGCCAGGCATAGCAAATAGTGACTAGATCCAAGAATGCAGCTGTTGCAAAGAAACCTCTTATTCCATAGCACAATAGTTTTTTCTTTGACTCAACGTGTTAAAACCTTTTTCTATTTTGTACTATTTTTGTCTTTCCTTCAAGGTACTGAAGGCTTTGAGAGTTTTATCCCTCCTCTTTTGCCCTCTTAATTTCATTTATCTCACCTTCTCTTTTGGTCTTTTAACTTTTCCCTCTTCCTTTTTAGTTTTCTTGTATTTCCTGCTTTTGTTATTTTTTTCTTGTTTTTGCTTTTTCGTGAAAACTCTTCTCTATCACTGTAATTCTCTTATTCCTTAAAGCTGTCCATGTCTGTTTCACTTTTCTTTCCTTCTCATATCTCACTGATTAATTTTTCAAATTTTGTTTTGTTCATTCACAAATTCCCCACCCCTTCTACCTTTATAACTGCTGAGCTTTATTAATTTCTAGATAGTTGTTAACTTTAACCTATAGCTGTTGAATCCTGCTCGGTTGTCAGTGGAGGCAAAGTTTACTTCATGCCAGTAGTGAGTCAATATTTGGTTTGGCTTAGTTTCATCCTATAATTATATCTCTTTATTAGTCTTTAGGATTTAACAGTATTCAGTTTGTATTTGACGCTATTGTTGATACTAATTTTATAACTATGGCCAAGGTGACATCGTGATGCTATTAACTGGGTTTTCGGATGCCAATATCTGGATACCTTGTTGTCATTAGGCATACTCTGGCCCATTCCTTGAGAACTAGGTACTAGGTCTAATGTGCTGAAACTCCCCCAGCTCAAGTAAACAGAGGTGGTTGGCTCCTGGCACAGAGACAAAGGCCAATAGTTAGGCACACCCAGAGGATGCCACTGAAAAGTAGATGCCACTAAAGAGATCTCCATAATATAAAAAAGCCTTCCACTGCAATCACTGCACAAGCCTCAGCATGAAAGAAAGAAGAAAGAAAAAGAAAGAAAGAAAGATGAGAAGATAAGCCAACAAAATGCCTCAAGATAGTGATCCAATCCAAAAAGAACTATATAGGCCTATCTCTTTGTGTCAATGAACATTGACACAAAAATCCTCAAGAAGATACTGTAAAGCAACATACCAAAGCACCTAAAATATACATCATGACCAAGTAGCCTTCATCCCAAGGATACAAGGGTGGTTCAACATATGTAAATCAATAAATACAATACACCACAGAAGCAGAAGCAAGGGCAAAAAAATCACATTATCTCAATAGATGCAAGGGCTTTTGCCTTTGACAATCAAAACATCTTTTCACGTTAAAAATACTTAAGAAAATGTGTATAGAAGGGTCTTATCTCAATTTGATAAAAGCCACTTATAACAAACCTACTGCCACCATTATATTAAATGAGGAAAAGCAACGCTTTCCCTCTAAAGTCAACAACAAGCCAAGGTTGTTCACTATTATTTCTCTTCAAAATAGTACAAGAGAAAATAAATAAAAGGGAGATATATTAAGAAGTCAAATTATCATTACTTGCAGATGGCATGATTCTCTTCATGGAGATCCAAAAAATGCACCAAAATACTCACTTTAAATACTCACTTTAAATAATACTTGATTATTATTATTAAGTAGAAAAAGTAGCACCAATAAAAATTAACTGAAGAAATTCAAGACTTCTACAATGAAAATTATAGCATGGGAAAGGAAGTAGAGGACATTAGAAAATGGAAAGATATCCCCTATTCCTGGACAGGCAGAACCAATATAGTCAAAATGGCCATACTTGCAAAATAGTTATATGGATTTAATGCAATCCCCATCAAAATTACAACAGCATTCTTCAGAAGCAGAGAAAGCAATCCTGAGTAGTAAGAGCAAAGTGGGAGATATCACAATCTTGGACTTGAACTTATGTCACAAAGCTACTCGGATAAAACCAGGATGGTACTAACAGAAAAACAGAAATGAGAATCAATGGAATAGAATTAGAGGATGAAGGAACAAGCTTGGGCCCCATCCCCCTCAGCTATCTGATCTTTGGAAAAAGGGCCAAAAACATACACTGGAAGAAAGATAGCCTCTTTAATAGCTGGTGCTTGGAAAACTGGCTATCCATATGCAGAAGACAGAATAAACCCCTATCTTTCATCATGTGCTAAACTAAAATCAAAATGAATCAAAGAACTAAATATTAAAATGGGAACAATTAACCTACTGGAAGACAAAATAAGTGAAACTCCTGAAGTGATAGGCCTGGGTAAGGACATTCTGAATAGAAACCTGGTCACTCAGGACATAGTGCAGAGAATCAATGAATGGGATCATACCACATTAAAACTTTCTGCACCGCAGAAGAACAAACAGAGTGAAAAGATAACTACAGAATGGGAAACAATTTTGGCAGCTCTACTTCAGACACAGGCATAACATTTAGAATATTTAAGTAAGTCAAAAAATTAGACTGCCCCAATAAAAAGCTCAATCAAAACTGGACAATTGAAGTGCATAAACTTTTCAGTAGTGCTAATGCCAATAAATACACAAAGAAAGGCTCAATTTCCCTGGATGTTAGAGAATTACACATTCAAACAACACCAGATTACATTTTACCCCAGAAAGAATGGGTACCATCAAGAAATCAAATAATGGGGGCCTGCCCCTTAGCTCAGTTCTTTAAATGGCTGCTTCAACAAAGCAGTCAGGCTCAGGTTGCTGTGGTTGGATCCCCACAACTCAAGCCAGCCAAACCTGCCTTGAAGGCATTGGGAGAAAAAAAATCAAATAATGACTAATGCTGGCAAAGCTGCTGGGGAAAAGGAAACCCTTCTATACTGATGGTGAGGATATAAACTAATACAAGCATTTAGAAAGCAGTATGGAAATGACTCAAAAAACTGAAACTAGAGGGGCCAGTGGGATAGTTCAGCAGATTAAGCACCTGCTTAGGCAAGAACAGGAACTGGGGTTCAATCCATGGCACCGTATGGTGCACCGGCCCCACCCCCGGACGTGCTGATCTGGCCACTGAGTCTGGCATGGTGGCACACACCTGTAATCCCAGCACTGGGGAGACTGAAAACAGGAGGATCACTAGGCATCTAAGCTGTGTAAGAGACCTTGTACCAAGTACATAAAAAACAAAACAAAAACCAGAAGCTAGAAATTCCATTTAATCCAGCTATTCCCCTTCTATGCTATTCTTGTCTTCCTGAAAGTGTTAAAAGACATATTACAATGATCCAAGAACACCCATGTTTATAGCAGCGTGATTCATAATGGCTAAATTTTGGAAAACAGCCTGTATGCCCATCAGCAGAAGAAGGGACAAAGAGAATGTGGCATTTACACACAATGGAGTACTGCTTCCCCATAAAGGAGATTCTGAGAACAGGAAGTGTGCCTTAGTCTGGAGCCTCCTCGGATAGAGTTATGATTGATACACAACTCAAGAATTCCACAGTCAGAAGCTGGAAGTCATGAATTTTCCAAGAGATAGATGTGTATTGAGAAAATAAAATGGTGTGGACAGAAAACTAAACAGCACATTCTTCAAGTGTGAGTGCATTTGAGTGGTGAGGAAGAGTGAACGGCCGAGGTGCTCACCGATTTCATTCCCGGGCTTCCTGCCTCTGTCAGAACACAGCCTCATTCTCTGCCTAACCTGCAAGCTCACTTTGAACCCGCTCCTCCCTGATATCCGTTGATAAAGAAAAACTCAAATGGGTAGCAAAATCACTATCTTGCTTTCAAGGGCATATTGTTTCTACACTGTTTTGCTTCCTGAAACTTAATTTTCTTAAATACAAATTTTAAAGCTTTTCTTTGTCATCTACTTCTCTAGCTGATGCAGCCAAAAATCTAGCTATTTATTTAGAAGGGAAATCTTAGCCTACCACACAGCTTTCCCCAAATGTTTCGCAGTTTCTTACTGATCAGAAAATTAGATCTTACTGCAAGTTTTGCACTGTACCTGGGTACAATATACACTGTTCAAACATCACTTCCCCAAAGCAGGTTCCATCTACAGGCATCCTGGACTCAGGGTGAAGATCAGAGAAACACTCAGGAATGTATGTAGGGTGATGGTAGAAGATCACCCTTCACTGTAGGCCCTGTGTCTTCCTAGTGGAAGTTTGGCTCCAGGAACAAAGAGCTCCACAACTTTAGCGATTTCTAGTGCAAAGAGCACAGAGAACAATGGGGCATCTGGAAACTGGGTGTAGATCATCTTTCTTGCTGTGTACAATAAATCTATCTTCTTGCTTGGCTCACCTAGATTGTATTTTCAGAGGTGTAAGCCTCTTGCGAATGCAAATTTAAGAAGATTAAATGGATTTGTGATTAAAATCCTTCTAATGGGCTGGTGAGATGGCTCAGTGGTCTAAAGCACCTACTTGGAACAAGCTTAGCAAAGCACAGGGACCACGGTTAGATCCCCCAGCACCACATGCCAGCCAGCCACGCCCCCTGGTGGGCTGAGCTGGGCGCGCGCGCGCGCACACACACACACACACAAATAAATAAAATTTTTTTTAAAAAATCCTTCTAATTACCAATTCTGACGCTTTCAGAAAACTTTTGAAGGCATTGAGACTTCTTCAGTCCACACATAGTACAATAGACTCTCTGGGGCAAACTAAGGGTTTTCCTGTATATTTGGTAGAAAGCTTATGGCTTGGCTATCAACACAAGTACAAATCCTGGGTATGAACTCACACCATAATGTGCATGGAAAAGTCATGTCCCTAGCAAGCATAGTCATACAGAATATAGCCTTAAATTGTAAAGAAAAAGACATCTCTAAAACCTGAAGAAAACTCACAAAGGAGACAGTGATCGAATGCTTAGGAGTCTCCATCCTCTGACCTCTCGCTCCACGTAGGATGCTAACATGGCTGGCTGATCCTGAGCTGCCCAAGCATTTTGGCTGGAGTCTCATGGCCCAGGTTGGATTCCTGTCTTGCTTCTAATTGCCCAGTCACTTGTGGGAAACCTCTCCAAACCTCTATTTCACTGTAAACCAGGTATGAGAAAAGTGCTGAGGTTTTACTGCCACTGTGTAAATTAAATGTGCTAGCACAAAAGACGTGTTTACCACTGCTCACCATGTCTGATCCATGGTAATTGCTTGCTAAATGTTTCCAGTTATCATTGTAGCTCACCAAAAAAGGAAGAAGAAAAATTATAAAATAACTAAAAAGCCACAGCAGACTGGGACATTGCTGTAACAGAAATACTCATCAAAATAGTGCTGGGATGATTGATATAATTGATACATCATAGCAAAAGATAATTAGCTTCCATGAAGATAATTGGGGTCATCAAGAAAGATAGCTGAAAGAAAAATATTTTAAGGCAACTCATTCAGAACCCCTCCTGTCTCTCAGGAACTATTCCAATTCCCCATTCTTTTTCCCAATAAATATTCTTACTCTTAAAAAGAAAAAATATTTTAATTTATTATTTTTATTATCAGAAATAAACTCTACTATTATTAAAAAGAAACCCTACTTAAAAATTGATTTAAAATCTATTTAATTTCACATCTGCAAAGATGGAATATGCAACATTTTTTCTATTTCTCTCCCCAAGTGCTAAAACCCATAGAACTTGTATATAAAACAAACATTAGACTCAACACAAAGGCATGAATGGGTAGTAGATAAGCAAAAAGCCCCAGCAAAAGTTGACTCTCTAGATAAAGGACTAACAAACAGGCAGCCTAGCAAGACACTTTAGATAGTGAGAAGCTCAAATGCTCACCCTCAGGAGGCTACGAGAAGCTCTCCATCATCTCTGCTGCAGTGCCAGAGAGGCCAAATAGGGAGTCTGGACTCTCATCCTCACTGGCCTCTAATAATTCCCCTTTAATCTTCATTGTTTCAGTGAAAGAAAAATCTTTACACACACACACACACACACACACGTGTATATATATTTAGAACCTAAAGCATTATATATAGAACAGACATATATATATATATATATAATTACATATAAAATATACATGTATTTATGGCCTAAAACTACAGTTGAACTAAAAATACAGTTGGTGGCCTCTTGGGGTGAGGAATATGGCTTAGTGGAAAAGCACATACAAAAGCCCTGAGTTTGGGCCAGGGAGATGGCTCAGTGGAATAAGCGCTTCTCTGGCAAGCACAAGGGCCTGAGTTCAATCCCTGGTTCTGTCAAAAAGAAGAAAAAGAAGCCCTGAGTTTGATCCCCAGCACAAAAACAAAGCTCCTGGAATTAACAAATAGGCTCATTAAGTTCTCAGTACATGAGATAAACATAAAAATCAACTATACTTCTATATCTCTACAAGTTTAAAACTCAATTAAATACCAAAATTAACAATAGAATATCATCTACAATGGAGAGAGAGAGAGAGAGAGAGAGGTTTAAACCTAACACAATGTGTCCAGAGGTTTGTCTGCCAAAAAGCACAAAATTCTAATAAAAAATTAAGAACTCCAGTAAATGAGGAGACATACTATGTGTATGATTTGGAGGACTGAACATAATAAATTTTGAATTCTCTTCAAATAACATACAGAATTATTAACAGAATTGACACAAAGTGCCTGCTTAAGCAGAGCTCAGTGGCAGAGTTAGATCCCTGGCCGCCTGCTGTGCCAGCCCCACCCCCAGGGCGTGCTGAGATGGTGACTGAGACTGGGCATGGTAGCGCGCGAACCTATAATCCCAGCACTTGGGAGGCTGAAAACAGGAGAATCACTATGAGCCCGATCTATGTAGTGTGACACTATAGACCCTCTAGAGCCTGTACTAAATACATTTTTTTAAAAATGATCCAACTCTTATCAAAATGGCAGCAAAAGTTTTCTTATACTTGTAGACAGGATTATTCCACACAGAATGTTAGGATAGCAAAGAAAAGGCAAAGCGTATGGAGTAGCTTACTTAAATAATTAAAAAGTAAGATGGGAAGAATCAGTCTACCGGATTCAAAGCCTTATTATGTAACTACATTAATAAAGTTTGCGTGTCCTGGTGAGCGATGGATACTTATCTCAGTGGATCAGAGAAGCCAGAAGTAGATCCACATGCACAGTCCAATTAGGTTTTGACAAACGAGGAGGATAGGAACCTTCTATCAACAAGTGATGCCAAAACAAGTGGAGATCCACAGGGGTGGGGGAGCACTACTATGTGTAAGTCTCACACCTGGTATGATGACTAACTCAAAATGATCACAGCCAACACATAAAATTATAAAACCACTGGATAAAAATCTACAGGATCTAAACAAAGAATTTTTAAGCTTGACAATGAAAGCCTATGAAACTAGGGCCATAAGAGAAAGACTGATAAATAAGACATCATCATAATTTTAAAAGTTTACTTTGAGCAAGATCCTGTTAGAAGAAGGAAAAGAGTGGGAGGGAATATTTGAAATCTGCATTTCTGATTTAAGACTAGTATTCACAACAAAGAACTCAAATCTCAACAGTAAGAAAGCATTTAATCCTATGAGAAAATGGTCAAAAGATACAAAGAGCTAATTCACCAGAGAAGATACACATATCGAAAATAAATGCTTGAAAATGAAGAAAATAATTCAACCCTGCAACATTTGAGAAGTGAAAATTAAACCCAGAATGAGACATCACTCTGATGTAGTATTAAAATGGCTAACATGAGAAATGGTGACAATTCCAAATGCCAGGGAAATGTGGTAGAGCAGGAGCACCATTCTTTGCATGGGATGCAGTGTGGTACAGCCATCTGGAAAGCAGTCAGGCACTATCTTTCTACTTATAAATTGCACTCTGGGACATACATGCTGAGAAAGGAGAGCTCAGGTACACACAAGTGTATATCAATTGCAGGCCTGTAGAATCCTTCACACAACGTTTACAGAATTCTGTAGAGGATGCAGGTTGCTGCGCTATTTGTTTGCAATAGATCCAAACTGGAAACAAGGAAGACGTGTTCCTCATAGGCAAGTGGTACGACAAACTGTGCTCCCCACCATGATGTGGAATATCAATCAGCAATGAATAGGGACAAACTATTGACACATGCAACAAGCTGGATGAACTCACAAAGAATTTTCTGAATGCAAAAAGCCACTCTCAAAAGGTCACACACAGAATGATTCCACTTACACAGTGTTGTCAAAATGACAAATCCACTCAAGTGTAGAACAGTGTTTTGGGGCCAGGCTTTATGCCTAACAGTGTGGGGTGACAGGATAGTAAGTGTAACTACAGAAGGGTGACGACACAGTCTTGTGATCATTTGAATATTCTGCATCTTGGCTGTATCAGTATAGTGTTCAAGTTATGAAATTAAACATTTACCAGAGTCTATCTTTGCAGGAAATTACATGGAAGATATAAGGGATCTCTGTATTCTCAACAACTGCTTGTGAATCTTTACTTCAAGATAAAAGTTCTAATTAAAATTTTGATGTAATCCCTTTTGGAAAAGTAAGTCAAAATGTGAATGTTCATATTTTCTAGTTAGCAAAGTAAACAAAAAGGGTGAAATTGTAATTAGGCACCTCATCTACCCCAATATGACCAAATTACGATCTCAACAAGCGTGTGATCATAAAAACTATTACTGAGATATTTGTGTTTCTGTCTTGGAGCAGATTATTACACCAAAATTACAGTGGACTGTGTGGCTTATTTATTTCTCAGAGTTGTGTAGGCTGGGAAGGCACAGTCCAGGTACTGACAGACTCTGTGGTTGACCAGAACCCTGTTCCTGGTTTGCAGCCTATCACACCGTCAGACGGAAGAAAGCACAAGTTCTAGTCTTTATCCTTTCCTAAGCGGTATTCATGCCCTCACGGGGCCCCTTTTCTCCTAACCCTATCGAACCCTAATTACTTCCCAAAGGACCTGTTGGCATTAAGGGATGCTTGCTATTCAACATGAATCCAAGGTGCCTCCACATGCAGTTCCTAACTACTGTTTCTCTTACAAAATGTTTGAAATCCGTTATGCATGTTGAGTTTACCAAGTCCTTGAGTCACGCCAGCCAGAACTGTCGTACGCGACAGCTGCGTGTGATTAGCAGTTACTCTGACGAATGGCACGGTAAAAAGGAACTGATTTGTGTATAGGAAATACTCATTCTTGCGAATCACCATTTCTCCTGAGATGCAGAGAACAAGCTGTTACAGAACAAGGAGAATTTCTGGGAACTTCTTTCCTTGACGCGGAGGCTTAATTCGGGAAGGAGAAAGACAAAGGTTGGTTCTGGAAGCTCCCTCATGGAAACTGCGCGTCCTCTTGAATTTTCTCCACAATGCTCACACCGGCGCTACCGTTGTCCTCAGTGGCCACCTAATGGAGCTCCCCTTACACCCACAGCAGCGAGTTCTGGCTCCAAGGAGCCTGGATGGCATGAACAGAATGTTTCCATCTATCTCATCACAAGGTGATAGAGTTGTGAACAGGCATTTTTACCCTTACAAGTTGCCATTTTAGTACCTAGAGACTCAGCTCCCAGCCCCCTCTGACGGGACAGCTTGCTCTCCTGGTTTGCTTTGCTTTTGCTTTTCCCCCTATAGCAGCTTCCCTGAATGTCTGTGCCTTGGCAACCCCAGAAGTGGGCTTGTTCCAGTGACTTCTTTCTAGCTGGGAACTGCTGCTGTCAGGCTGCAGGGGAGGTGACCAGCGCAGATGCCCTGCCCACAGCTGCCCAGACATGAGGACAGGCTGCTTTCTTAGAGGCTAACAAAGGCGGGTTTTGCGGAAACCTGGCCATTTGGGGGCAGCGCACATCTTCAGCTATCTTCAGCTGACACTAGGTATGAAGTGCCACTGCCCTCAGACTCCAGCTCTCTGGGTCTCGAAGATGCACTCCTGCCTGTCCATGCTGAGAGATCGGCCCGGTGTATAGTGCTGCCTCATGGTTGTTCCATTAGAGCCCATGTAACTGTATGGCATGCCAGTGAGTTACTTTAAGGTGCTGAGGGGGAATTCCTCAGGGAGAATGTCAGGGGAAGAAAGGACGCAGGAAGCACTGGACCTGGGTGCCTTAGTGTGACACTAGACTGTATGATTTTTCTCTCTGCCTAAGTTATTTCAATCTGTAAAGTGAGGACAATAATAGTTCACACCTTATAAGGTGGTTCTCAGGATTACATGAGGTAATGTATAGACACACTTGGAATGGTGCCCGGAGCATAGTTAGGATTAAGTAAGCAAGGTCACTGCTGTATATTCAGGGTGGTACAGGAGAGGTGAGCTCTCCTTGTGCTATGGAACACCGTCTGTCCCATCAGTGTACTTCTGGACCTAATCCAAGAGTCACATGTTAAGACAAAGCCAAGCTCAATTGTGGCTGCTTTGTCTACAGTGTGTACGCGCTGTAAAGGACTTGCCAAAGCAGGGATTTCAGGTCTCAGCCTCAACAGACACTGGTTTGGGCTAGTGGTGGAAGAGAAGAAGCCTGCAGAATCCCTGTAGGTGACAGTAGGATGTATCTCACAGACCTCTCCTACAGGAGCACCTGCTCTGCCCTCCCTCAGTAGGGCCTGGACTTTGGCTCTTGTACCCAACAGAAAATGTAAAGGTGGTAAAATGCCTGCCTTGTGGTTCTGTGACACCCTACTGGCATGGAAGAAGTGGAGCGGTGTACGGTGGGCCCCACATTAAGGAGCTATAGGCAGCCTCCTGATACTGAGAGTGGACTGCAGCCAGCAGGCAGCAAAAACCCAGGCACCTGATTTCAGATAACTTCATGGAAACGAATTTTCCCAACAACCCAAGTGAGTTTGAAACCAGATTCTTTCCCATTCCAGCCTGAGGATGAGACTCAACTGTGTGTGCACCCTTGATTTTCAATTTCAAAGTGAGACTTTGAGCAAAAGATCCAGGTAAGCAAGGCCCTGAGCCCCAGGATGAGTGAGATAATAAATGTATCATCTTATATCACCAATGTATGGTAATTTGCTATAGAACAAAAAAAAAAAAGAGTACTTATGGGCATAGAATAAACAGAAGTTGAGATATGAATCTGCATGGAGGGCTCCAGGGCCTGTAGCATCACAAGCTCCTAGTTTTGAGTTCAATGGGAAGCAATCTCCTCTCTCCCACAAGGCCCTATGAAAGTCTTTGTTTCTTATTGGTTCCAACAAAGTCATATACCTATTCATAAACCAGTGGTGTTGCCTGATAGACAAGGAATTAGTCACATGCTTACCACAGGGCCAGAAAGATGACCACTCCCCCTAAACGCCTGGGCTGAGTTATGGGGTGATAGGGTACAGTTGATTACAAAGATGGCAGAAGCAATTCTTCTCATGCTTCTCTGCAGTGTGTCTATACTGCTCCTTTCTTGACTTCTTCTGGGCTCATGAATTGTGGGGTTAATCTATGTCCTCTGTGAAGCAGATGCCATGGTGAGACTAGCCAAGCAAGGTCTTGGTAGATGAGACTATGAAAGGAAGCAGGTGGGAAAGTTGAGCTGTGAGGCTATGATGAAAGTCCAACCCCAAGAGAAGACAGAGAAGAGCAGATTGGTTAGAAGTGTCTGAGAAAGGTTTGGCCAGGGCACTGGGAAATCTTGTAGCCCAGGACAGCTAGCTAAGAAAGGAGCCTGTCTCCCACATGAAGATTTGCCTTAGCATTTAGTTTGGGGATTCTACAAAAATTCAGCAATGAAAAAAAAAAAATTCAGCAATGGACCTCAAAGCACAGTAGCTGAGGGCCTCAGTCAACAACATCTCCTGTAGGAGAGGTCTGTGAGATGTATTCTACTGTCACCAGACTTGGTTTCACCAGTAAAGTGTAGAAGAAATGAAGTTATACAGCATCCAAGGCTTCAGGGACTTGTAGCTTCACTTTCATTCTCTTGGAACGCTCCCTTGGGCTACTGTGGAAGCCACTTGCCATTGTGAAGATGAACACTTCCAGGAAGAGATCTGGGAGACTCCAATCCTCAAGCCAACACCAACTGTAGATGTGTGGGAGGTTATCTTGTGTCATTCAGGCCATCCAGAGGCAACGATGTGAGTGAATCAAGAAGAGTCAATGGAGGAATCAAGTGAGAAGTAGGTCATTGTCAATGTAAACCACGAAGT
>NDGN011298795.1:0-15067 GCA_002564285.1 Tympanoctomys barrerae
CCACCTCTCAAGAAGTCCCACCTATGACTGCATGAGGCTTTGTGAGAATATCTGGACCCAAACCATAACATCTTGAAAACAAATTCCAAGTAACAACTTCCCCAGGCTGCTGCTATACTGGAACATGGTGCTCTGGGGCTCTCTTCTCAAAATAAACCTTTCACCTTCATGACTTTGAGGCTGCAGAGGCTGAAGGCCTGTTGGTTCTTGTCATGTCCTGGGGCTATTTTAGCTACTGTCTTCTTCTGAAATATTTGGCTTTTTCTTGCTGTTATTTTCAGTGGCCAATTTCCCCTCTGTTCCATCTTTGTAGGCCATAACTTCACTGGTGCTTACTTTCCAGGTAAACCCACAATGTTTTGAATTATCCTGCTAGGCTCTTTGATCTTGATCCTCAACATAAATCTGGCTAACAGCTCCCAACAGTAGCCATATCACTGCCACAATGTTAGACTGCCTTGAAATTTGTTCTACCAGATTTATTCATTTTCAACCCTTAATCTTAGTCTTAGGCAAAATCACTGGACATGAACAAAGTGCAAAAATTTCTTCAAAGGCAAAATACACATCATCTGGAGTCCAACAGTTGAAGCAATCATTTTTACCCAGCAGAAACCTCTTGAGCCTTGTCTTTATGGGCAGAATTTCTATCAGTGTACAATCTTCTGAGCTTTGACCAGTATCTCTCAACAAAAGCAGCCTCAGGTGTTTCAGTTCAACTGTTTCAGACGGCATCTCCAAATCTTTCCTAATTCTTTATACAAGCCATTCCCAAAGACCTGAACCACTTGGGCAGGTACAGTCACAACAATGACCAATTCTTTCTTAACAAATTCTGTCTTGGTTATTTTCTCTCATTGCTGAGGGACAAAGCAGTTGACAACCAAAGTTAGAGGGAGCTAGGGATATAGCTCAGTGGCACAAACACCTACCTGGCAAGCACATGGTCCTGAGTTTGATTCCTGGTACAAAAATAAAAAGTTAAAGAGGGAAAGGTTTATTTGGCTGTCATTTTGTAGAGGTTTCAGTCCATACTCATCTGGCTCCAAGGCAAGGGGACATGGCAGAGAGGTATTGCAGAGGAGAAACAGTTTATGGTAGGCAGAAGGCAGCAAAGCAATAANGGACACAGCTGTTTCTATCTTTTATGTCTTATCCAGGCTATTTAGTGTGGATAGTATCATGAGCTGATCAGGGATGCAACCTCCCCAATGAGTAGATGTCAATGGCTTAAACAAAAGACACAAGTAGTATTATTGTAGGGCTCAAGGATGATCAAAACCCTCTAGCAAAAATTGAGATTCTCTGGGGGCTGAGACAAAGAACTTCTCTGGATGGCTTATATTTATTTGGTTTTCAGACAAAGGAAGAGGATGCTGAGGAAAGTGTGGGAACTTGAGCCCGACCTTGGGAGTTAGTACAAGGACTTCCTCAAGTAGTAAATTATGCTAAGTAGGAGACTACCTTATCTCCAGGTTGATATTCGCCAAAAGAGTGAGATGTCTAAAGTTATAGTCTCTATTTAGTAAATTGGGATTGGAGCCAGGTGTCCTCAGCTGTGGCCTCATCTTGTTCTTTGAGGCACCAAGGCCACACAAGCCACTACAGGCCTCAGCTGGGACCAATGACTCATACAGGTTCACTTACTATGAAGCCACTTCCTATTTCCAGACTGGCCTAGGCCTAGGACAGACTCACAAATAAGCATAGAAAGCCAACTGATTAATTTTATATTCTGCTCAGAGCTGCATTGTTGTGGTCTCCATCAGGGGAGCACTCACACCCTTAATCCTAGTGACCTTTAGCCTAGCATTGCACCATGAATCAATTCCAGTGCCACACACTCTAGATCCAGCTGCCTCTGAGAAAGTCCCACATATGACTGCATGAGACTTTTGGGGGACATCTAGGTACAAGCCATAATAGAAAATAATACATATGATAAATGTATAAAATATGAATGGGTTTAATAACAACTTCAAAATAGTGATAACTCTGGGTCCATAACGCACACAAGTAGTAAAGATTTTATCACAGT
The DNA here is from genome assembly GCA_002564285.1 of Tympanoctomys barrerae. Taxonomy (NCBI): domain Eukaryota; kingdom Metazoa; phylum Chordata; class Mammalia; order Rodentia; family Octodontidae; genus Tympanoctomys; species Tympanoctomys barrerae. The sequence goes on from NDGN011298795.1 coordinate 2,039, forward strand.
AACTAAAGACTCAACAACAACAACAACAACAACAACAAAGCACTGAATTGCATATAATCAACTATGAACATCCACTGATTCCTGGTGCTAGGTATATTGATATCAAATATAATTCCTTCTGTATATCACCATGAAAACGGATGGTGATGGTAATAATAACAAATAAAAAAGACAAATAATTGTTTTTAATGTGGTCTGAATTAATAAGAGAGCATTTGATTAATTTTTTTTCTAAAAGATGAAATTAAAACAAAAATAATTTTTTTGGAGACAAGGTCTCACTATGCAGTTCAGGTAGCCTTGAGCTCACTGTGTAGCCTAGGTTGGCCTAAAACACACGGTGATGACTCTCCAGTGCTGAGGTTACAGGGATATACCACCATAATTAGTGAGATTTAAAAATTTAAAAAGGTTTATTAGTATATGCTTGCAGTGCATAATGGCTATATCCATCATGGGGAGTTGGTAGATGTATATAATATGTACTAATTTATTTTACTTACCACCCCCTGCCATCACCCTTCTCTTTCATCTCTTGGTCCCCTTCCCATTTGAGAAAGAATAATCCCTCAGTTCCCTTTATCTTTTTTTTTTTTTTTTTTTTTTGGTACTGGGGATTGAACTCAGGACCTTGTGTTTGCCAGACAAGTGTTTATGCTGCTGAGCTATCTCCCCAGTCTTCTTTTTTTTTTTATCTTGCTCTTTAAATTATTTATACTTTAGATTTCTCCCATAAGGAAAAACATGCATTATTTAAACTTTTGTATCTGATACCTTTCACTTAACATTGTGTTCTCAAGATACATACATTTTCCTAAAAAGAATTAAATTTATCCTTCTTCATGGCCAAATTTATATACTCCATTGTATATAAACACCATATTTTCTTTATCTATTCATCTGCTGGTGGGACATATAGGTTGCTTCCAAGATTTTGCTATCATAAGTTGTGCTGCTACCATTTAAACATGGGAATGCATGGGAATGCATTTAAACATGGGAATGCATGGGAATGCATTTAAACATGGGAATGCATGGGAATGCATGTTAAAAATATAACATGTTTTTAACTTTTGGAGATACCTGGGGAAGAAGAGCTGACTCAAATGAAATTTCTATTTTTATTTTTTTGAGAAATGTCCATACTGATTGTCATAGGGGTTGTACTAGTTTACATTTCTACAAACAATGTAGAAGACTTCCTTTATTCCTGAAACCTCTCAAGCATTTGTTATCATTTGATCTCTTGATGATGGTCATTCTTTCTGGAGTAAAGTGGTATCTCAATGTTGCTTTAATTTCCATTTCTCTGATGGCCAGAGATGTTGAACATTTTTTTCATGTATTCATTGGTCATTTATACTACATCTTCTGATACATCTATTCATTTCAGTTGCTTATTTTTTGATTGGATATTTTATCATAGGGGTCCAATTTTTGATTTTTTATACCTTCTAGATATTAGTGCTTTTACAAGGTGCAGCTAGCAAAAATTTCCCCATTATATAGGTTGTTTCTTCACTGTTGAAGAAGCTTTTTAATTTGATGTGATTCCATTTGTTGGTTCTTTGCCATTTTTTAAAGACAATACCTTTCTATGTAGTTCAGGCTTGAACTGACTATGTAGCCCTTGTGTAACCCAGGATGGCCTCAAACTCATGGTGATCCTACTGCCTATGCCTCCTAAGTGCTAGAATTACAGATGTGTGCCACCATGCCCAGCCCCATTTGTTGATTAATGATATTATTTCTATGCAAGTGGAATTCTATCCAGAAATTCCTTGCCATAGTCATACTATGTCTTCAAGAGTTTTACTGATTTTTATCTTCCAGCAGACTGTGTCTGTTTTAACATTTAGATCTTTGATCCATTTTGCATTCAGTTTAGTGTATGGTGAGAGACATGGACCTAGATTCAGTCTTCTACATGTGGGTACCAAGTTTATCTATCACTTACTAAAGAGGCTCTTTCCTCCAGTATTTTTTTGTCCCCTTTATCAAAGATTGGATGGTGAAAATGTGCCTGGGGTTGTTCCTACATCATCTATTCTGTTTCACTGACCTACCTGTCTGTTTTGGTGCTAGTAATGATGTTTTCACTACTGTAGCATTTTGATATAATTTAAAATCAGGATAATGATGGTCCTTACTTTGCCCTTATTGTCTAATATTGCTTTTGTTATTCTGGATTTTGTTTGGTTCCATATGACTTTTAGGATTATTTTTTCTAGTTCTGTGAGGAATTCTTTTGGTAGTTTTATTGAAATCACGTTTATATAAATATCAGTTTGGGAAGTATGGCCATTTTGCCAACACGAGTTCTCCCTATCAGGAATGGAGAATGTCTTTCCATTTTCTGATGTCCTTATTGATCTCCGTTTTCAGTGTACTAAAGTTTCCATTATACAGGTCCTTCACTTTCTTGGTTAGGTTAATTCTTTTCCTTGAAGCTGTTCTGAATGGCATTGTTTTCCTATTCTTTTTCATGGGGTCACTAGGGTACCCAGTAATGCTATTGATTTTTGTGTATTGATTTTGTATTCTATTAGCTTGCTGAATATTTTTTTTTGTTCTAGGAATCTTCCAGTACAGAATTTCTTAGGTATTCTGTGTAAAGTATCATGTCATCTGCCTAAAAAGAATAGCTTGAATTCCTTCTCTCCTATATGTATTTGTTTTATTTCTTTCTCTTGCCTAATTGCTCTGGTGAGGGTTTCAAGTACAGTGGTACCTCACTTCATAAAATTAACTCATTTTATCATTCTTCTTGAGAATCAAATTTGTCATGAACCAAATCAAATTTCTCCATAAGGTTTAATGTAAATAAGATTAATCCATTCTGAACCATATGTATTTTTAACCAAAAAATGAAACAAAATAAGTACAATATAGCACAAAATGAACAGAGTGAACATTAATTTGCTTGAGGTGACTTCTAGCATGGAGGACAAGAAGGTGGGTGAGGAGGAGGTTGTGTGGTGGGAGAGTTCCCCTCCATGGATACAACGTAAGACCAATTTCAGGGGTTTCCTCTCTTATTTGTCTCTTAGTTGCAGAGTCAATTTTGATGAAAAATTTGTCTAATATCACTTTTTTCTGCACTGGAAAATGGAAGACATGTTATGATGTATTAGATTTAAAATTGTTCATTACAGTTGTGTTGGGGTGGTGCTTCTCAAAGAAATCCTGGCACTCATTATATTTTCCTATAATGGATTTTATCTCATGATTGCTAACCTTTTCCCTGTCTTCCTCTTCCTCAGTGGATGCTCCTCAACAAGCACCTTCTGCTGGTCACTTGAGTTCAGCAAAGTTCTTTTGCCATCCACTCCTCCTTATCATCCTTAACAAGCTCCCCTGTATCTCCACCATTGATGTCTAGGCCCATACTTTTGCGCATGGACACAGTCTCCTCCATTACCTGTGCATCAGACCCTTCAGAGTCACATTCAGTGACATTGGAGCCACAGTTCCTTCAGGCTCAGTTTAAGGTCCAGAATGTGACATCTTCCCAGGCTCTGTCAATGATGTTGATGCACTATAGGACATTGAAATGTTTCTTCCAGAACTCTTTCAGAATTAAGGACAGCTTTTCAGTGACATTAAAAGACCTGGTGAAGAGCACATTTGTATACCACTTCTTGAAATTGCTATGGGATGCAGAAAAGGCATCATATTGAGGAGGAGGAACTTGACCTTTTAGGAGTCATCCTCTGCTGGATTTGGGCCAGCAAACCCTCAGAGAGATATGAATGAAAACACAGGAGACAGAAAGCATCCTTGTGGAGAGCTAGGGGACTCCAACAAAATGAGGTCCACATCTCCCCCTTATTGTTTCCTTAAGCAGCTGCTTAGTAATCCAGACATGTTGCTGTTGTTTTTGCGCACCAATGCATTCATTCCAACTTTACAGACTAGACAAAGGAGAAAAACACAAGTTAATAAAAAGGTAGCAATGACTATCATTCCCCAGTGAGTTTCTACAGTCTAGATTTGGAGATCCAGCCACCTAATATTGGATTTGAAGGCTTTAAATCATTCTGTTGGCTTGCCTTCTCTTGGATCACCAGGATAGTTTGTTGGATTTGACCATGTAGTGTCTGTACATCAAAAGTAATGTTATCCTTGGTGGAACCTTATAAATATTTTTTGAATATATTCCAAGTATGTTGGGTTTCATCCCATGGATAAGGTGTGATACACATATGCTTATATAATGGCAATCATAGGCAAAATAATATTTTATATTAAGAGCCATTAGGTGATCCCCAAGAAACTCAGTAGCAATTTCCATAAACTATAGGTGGAAACAATTTTTTATCTATAGATTGTTCAATATTTTAAAAAAAATGATTTATTTGTTACAGGGTCTCACTATGCAGCTCAGGCTCATAGTGATCCTCCTGTCTCAGCCTTCCCAGCACTGGGATTATAGGTGTGCACCACCACACCATTTTGGGGCCGGCACTGCATGTGGTACCAGGAATTGAACCTGGGTCCTTGCATTTGCCAGGCAGGCGCTTAGGCCACCAAGCTATTTCCTCAATCTTAGACTGTTGTATATTCAGGGTTGTTGTGACATTAAGAATAGCATGGTTGACATATTTAGCCACCTGTACAGATTGGATCAAAGAAACAATTACAGTAACAGTTCTGACCAGAACAGCTATGACAGCCACAAGACAGCAGCGAGCATGCTAGGGCAGAGGAGACCATTGAGAGTGTGTGTTAAGATATCAAGAGCATAGGACTTTTCCTGAGGATGAGTTAAGTTGACAGGTAAATAAGCAAATAATCTTTTAATGTCGCACTGCAGTGGTAGAACTTGAAGGCACCTGAGACAAACAGGCATAGTATGTACAGCTGTAACTGGTTACTTATACAGAGAATCCTGAAAGGAAATGTTAGGAGACCCTTCTAAAAAGGCATAAGAATGGCTACTGCACACTTTAATACAGGAAATATGATGAAAGGTTTGGTGCCTGTTTTTTAAGATAATTGTTCCTACCATATCTAGAGCGAATGGAAGAAGTGTCCCAACCTTCAGATTGTGGCCTGTGCTGGGCAATTATTCAAGAAGGATTTCGAGATGTGGATAAACTGCCTCTCCTCAGATTATGAAATCACAGTGGGATGTGAAATATTGGAAGAGTACACAGAAAGTGTCTGGTTGTGTTTATCATAAAGATAGACGCTCAGTCCTCAGTCAACAGTGGTTAGGTTTTCCAGTTTACTCTCATGGCCAGTGGGGCCTTTACATAATTCTCAGTTTATTTCCTAATATTCAGGGTAGAAGTCTTTGATGACACAACAAAAGGGCAAGATGGACCTGGATTCATTTGTAGTTATGTTACCATGTTTATAACTTTCCATAGATAAAAACTGAAGGGTATTAGGAGCCAAGGGCAGATGGAGCCATACCTGTGTTCTAGGGGTTAAATAGAGAAGATCAGCACCACTAAAGATAGGGGGTTGCACGGGTCAGTAAGTTAGATTGGTTTTGTCATGTGACATGGAGTTGGATGAGAATACAGGAGGGCACTTTATGCCTCTTATCCAGGAACTTTCATTAGTGAATACAGGAAAAGGGGAGTCAAATTAAGTCACTGGTTCCTGTAAAGGAAGCTCTTGTACAAAAGCACATCAGGGAGCTGCTTGCCCATTGAGAGACATCCTAACATCACTGCATGGCTGACCACAGCAGGCATAGGAAGAAGAGGTTTTTGGAGGCCTTTTGTTATCCTGTGCATTGAAGGACTTCATTCACTCACTGGGTCATTCTTTTCATTCCCCCAGGTCATCTTGGGAACCCAAGTCATCCCCAGCAGCAGAAAGCAAGATGGGTCTTTCTACTTTTCCAAGTAGAGGCTCTGAATCTGGGAAACCAGGTTCTCTCAGAAAGCACAGCACTGCTTTAGAGCACAAAAGACTGGGGTCCAACGCCCACCCACCCAGAGGAAGTTCTTTGCCAGGTCATGTTTGGCTCCATTGTCTTTTTGCAATAATGGCAATATCTGTGTCTGTGTCCAGCAGTCATAGGAAGGTTTTATTTTTAATTTTTATTTGAACAGTTGAAGTTGGACAAGAGGCTGTGATGGGCTGGACCCAATAGGCCCCTCCATCTCCAATGCTACCAAACTTCTGACCTCCCCTTGTCTTTTCTTTCTTTAGTTTTTAAAATTACTTCTCTTTATTGGCACATTTTAGATATACATAATAACATTCACTGTAGAAAATTTGTACCTGTACATGATATATTTTGATTCTTCCTTTTTCCATCACCCTCTCTACTCCCTTCAATCCTTTCCCCTCCTTATTTACAAAAGCTTTGTTTCCATTTTTCCTTATATTCTTTTTCCTTGTTCTTTCCTTTCTTTTTCCCTCCCTTTCTTTTGTTCCCCTCCCTATTTGAACATTTTCTTTCCATTTCCCAATATGTATTACATTTTGGTTCTTATTTGCATTTTCAGTTTCTCACATCAGAGAAACAATGTGATATTTACACGTGTGTCTGATTTACTTCACTTGTGTATGGTTCCAAGGTGCATCCATTTAGCTAGAAATATCCCCAACTTATCCTTTTTTAAAATTTATTTTTTAGCTTATCCTTCTTTATGGCAGGGTAGTACTCTATTGTATAAAATAATCATATCTTCTTTATCCAATCATCAGTTGATGAGAATTTGGGCTGTTTCCAAGATTTAGCTGTTACAAACTGTGCCAATATAAACATTGGTGTAGAAATATCACTGTAGTATGATACTTTTAATTCTTTTGGGAAGATAGCAAGAAGGGGAATAGCTGGGTCAAATGGAATCTCTAGATTTTTGAGTAATCTTCACATGGATTCCCACAGTGGTTGCTTTAGTCTATACTCTCATCGATAGTATTCTTTTTTCTTTACACCCTTGCCAGAATAAGTTAGTGGTTGATATAATGGTTGATACTAAGTAACTCAGCAGTTCTACAACCTCCTGTGTACAGGAGATGCCTTTACATCTCTATGATGTTGTTCATTGTGTCAACTTGAAAGATTTAAAAGTTTAATTAAGTGACTTAGCAGGGGGCCAGAGGCCTCACTTTGTAAGTATCCTAAACCTGTGAAAGAGGAGGTGCTACATCCACCCTAGGAGAGGGAGGAAAAAAAGATTGTTCTTCTCATCCCTTTTGCTCTTACTGCTTTGCTGTCTTTGCCACCATGAACTGTTGCCCTTCTGCCATGACACCCTGCTTAGGAGCCAGCTGATTATGCATGAAACCTCTACAAACTGTGAGCTAAACAGAACTTTCATTCCTTAATTTTGGTGTCAGGTATTTTATCTTAGCAATGAAAGCAAAGTAACCAAAACAGTTCATTTCTTGGTAATAGTCATTATTTTTGGAGTGAGGTGGAATCCCAGTGTTGTTTTAATTTGCATGTCTTGAACAACAAGTGATGTTGAACATTTCTTCATGTATTTATTTGCCCTTTCTACTTTTTCATCTGAGAAGTGTCTATTCATTTCAGATACCCATTTTTGGATTGCATCCTTAAATTGGGGGGGGGCTTAATTTTTGAGTTCTTTATATATTACAGATATTAGTCCTTTATCTGAAGAACAGATGGAAAAATATTTTCTCACTTTTTGTGTTGTTTCATCACTCTTGGTAGTTTCTTTGGCTGTGGAAAACCTTTTAAACAAGATATGCTCCAAGTTGTTGATTCTTTATGATAGTTTCTGTGTGATTGGAGTTTTGTTCATAGTGTTGCGTATACCAATGTCTTCCAGAGTTGTACCTAGTCTATCTTCCAGCAGATTTAACATTTCTATTTTCATATTTAAATCATTGATACATTTTGATTTTAGTTTAATGACTAGTGAAACATATAAGTTTAATTTGAATCTTCAGCATGTGGAAAGCCAGTTTTCTCAAAACAATGCTTTTTTTGTTTTTTGTTTTGCAGAACTGGGGATTGAACTCAGGTCCTTGTGCTTGCCAGGGAAGCACTTATCCCACTGAGCCATCTCCCCAGCCCCTCAAAACAATTTATTAAAGAGGCTATCTTTCTTCTAGTGATGATATTTGGCTCCTTTGCCAAAAATAAGGTGGGTGAGTATGTTCAGTACCAATTCTACATTTTCTATTCTGTTCCATTGATTCTCAGGTCTGTTTTTTGTCAGTACCATGCTGGTTTTTTTTAAAATCACAATAGTTTTGTAGTATAATTTCAAGCAGGGATTGTGATGCTCTCTGTCTTGCCTTTGTCACCTAGAATTCCTTTTGCTACTCTAGCTCTGTTCTGGTTCCAAATGAATTTTAGAATTGTTTTCTCTAACTCTGTGAGGTATGCTATTTGTATGTTGATCAGGATTACAGTAAACCTGTAGAACAATTTTGGTGGATTTATGTCCATTTTCACTATCTTGATTCTTCCTACTCAAGAGGAAGAGATATCTTTGCATTTTCTGATATCCTCTTTGATCTCCTTTTCCAGAATACTGCTATTTTCACTGTAAAGTTATTTTACTTTCTTTGTTAGATTGATTTCTAGGTATTTAAGTTTTTTTGGATGCTACTGCCAAAAGTGTTGTCTGATTTCTTTCTCAGTGGGTTTATTATTAGTGTACAGGAATGCTAATGATTTTTGAGTGTTGACTGTATTCAGCTACAGAACAGAATTTGGTTTTTAAATTTAGAAGCCCTTTGCTGGAGTTTGGGGGTCTCCTATGTAAAGTATCAAGTTATCTGCCAATATGATAATTTCACTTCTTCTTTTCCAATCCTTATTCCTGTTATTTCCTTCTTTTGTCTAATTGTTCTATCTAATGTTTCCAGAACTATATTGAACAGAATTGTAACAGTGAACATCCTTGTCTTACTTTTGATTTTAGAGTGAAAATTTTGTTTTTGTCCATCTAGTATGAGGTTGGCTGTTGCTTTGTCATAGATGGCTTTTATCAGATTGGATAAAGGCTGTCTTTTATAATTTTCTAAAGGTTTTTTTTAAGATTATGAATGAATGTTGAGTTTTGTCTTATGTTTTTTCTGCATCTATTGATATAATCATGATTTTTGTCCTTGGCTCTGTTAATAAGGTGTATTACACTTATTGATTTGTGTATATTGAACCAACCCTGCAGTCCTTGGATGAATCCCACTTAGTCATTGTGTATAATCTTCTTGATGATTTGCTGGATTTTGTTCACCAGCATCTGATTGAGGATTTATGTGTCTATATTTGTTAGGGATATTGGTCTGTAGTTCTTTTTGTTTGTTTTTTTGGTTCCATCTCTGGTTTTGGTATCAAGGTGATGCTTCCAGGAATGAGTTTGGAACTGTTGCTTCCCTTTACATTTCATCAAAGAGTTTGAGAAATAGCAGGATTAGATCTACTCTTGTAGAATTTGGCACTAAATCCATGAAGACATGAGCTTTTCCTTGTTGGTAGGTTTTTAATTTCTTATTCCATTTCATTGAGTGGTATTGCTTTATTTAGAATGCTTGTATCTCCTTGATTCAGCTTGGTAATTCTTATGTATGTAGGAATTTGTCCATTTCTTCTGTGTTTTCCATTTTACAGGTTCTCAAAGTAGGTATTGGTGATCTGGATTTTGCAGGATATGTTGTAATTTCATCCTTTTCATACCTAATGCATGGATTTGAATCTTTTCTTTCCTTTTTTTGGATAAAAATGGCTAAAATTTTATTTACATTTTCAAAGAACAAACTCTTCATCAATTCTTTGTATTTTTTTTTTAGTCTCAATTGAATTGATTTCTGCTCTGGTCTTTATAATTTTCTTCCTTGTTGAATATTTGGGCTTGACTTGCTCTTCTTTTTTTCTAGAAGATTGAGGTTCAACATTTGACTGTTTATTTGAGCTTAATCTGCTTTTCTTGGGTTCAGTCTTCATCACCAAAACAAACCAAACAAACAAACAAATAAACCAAGAAGCTCACTGTAGATTTACAGCAGAGTAATGGGTAATCTCAACAAGTCTGCACCTTTAATTCCACTGAAGTTCAGACTGATTTCTGGCTATGAGAATGAAACCTATGTTTTTCATGCTGCTTTGAACTTGGTTTTGTCTAACCCTGCTAGTGAGAACCTCTAGATGGAGGCAGCCTGCTGGTACTATGAGTTTTGAAGTCAGTTGGCCCCTCTCCAAGATGGCTACCAGCCAATTACCTTCTCTAGAAAATGTATGAACCCAAATAACTTACCGCCATTGCATCTTCTGTGTCTACTCCTCTATTCTGCTCATGCATTCATACATTTCTCTGTGGAGACATCTGGGGTTGCCAGTAGTCAACATGTGTCTGAAGACTTGGACTCCTCAGTAAGTCAGGGTTCAGAGAGAAATTGCTGATTGCTATCTCCATCCTTTACACTGCAGTTGCTCTCTTTACTCTACCCAGGGCTTCAGTTCTCACTTTAGATCTTTGCTGGGTTCTAAGGATCCACATCCCTCCTTCTGCTGTTTCTCACATTGTTGTATTCCAGCTTCTGGATACCAAATCTCAGAGAGGGTATTTCTTTACCATTCACAACTCTACCATGCTGGAAGCCTACTCTAATATTTTCTTTAAACCAAGGTACCCAGAAGAGTTGAACAGTTTTCATTTCAGGAGTAAAAATTTGGATTCACTTTCCCTGCATTAATACACAATTTCCCCTGATAATCTGTTTCTATGATGCCCAGAATTACCATCACCCCTTAAGAAGTAGGTCTAGATTTTTCCAAAATGAGTACCATGGTCCCACTTGGAAAGGGTCCAAAGTCTTCTGTCCAAAGACTCTGTCTGATTGTCAGCACTGAGGGAAAGGATGTTTGTATTGCTATCTGATCTCAGGCCATATCTCAGTTACTCTTCTCTCACTGCTGGGACAAATACCCAACACCCAAAATGAAAGAAGGAAAGGTTTATTTAGCTCACAGTTAATGGAGATTTCAGTCTATACTTGGCTGGCTCCAAGACAGACTGGCACATGGCAGAGGGTAGCAGTTTATGGCGGTGACAAAGAGCAAAAGGAGCTAAGGGAGGAGTAGCAGCAACAATGGCAACAGAGAGGAAGTCTATCTCTCTGTCTCTCTTAAATTGCATTCAGGCTATCAGCCCCAGGCTGGAAGAAGTACTCACAACCATAATCCCAGCAATATTAAGACACATAATCCCAGTGGATCATGAGTTAATCTGAAACTCTAGAAGTCCCTGCCCTAAGACTGTGTGAGACTGGGGGGACAACTAGACACAAACAGGCCATTATTCCTATAATGGCCATAACAGGCCATTATCCCTATTATTTGTGGGGACAGGGGCAGGCTCCATTGGAGGTTTCCCAAAGAGGAAGTGTTGCTGTCCTTATCATATTTAAAATGACATTTATTAGCCCAATTGTTCCACTTTTAACAGCAAGGGCAAGGGCCTGGGACCTGCAAGATGTTAATTGCTTCAACAGACAAAGATTTCCCTCTCTTCTGTTTGCAATACTTTTTAAAGTGACCAGGTTTTCCACATTGCAAGCAAGTAGCATTTTTCCCTTTATTAGGACACTGAATGGTGATAGCAAAACCCCTAGCTTTATATGTCTCTGTGCCCACCAAGTGACATGTCTTTATTAGAATTCCCCCAGCCTGAGCTCAGGCATGAATAGGTTTTATAGCATCCTGCTAATTCCCTATTAGTATTTTCATGGGCAAGTAGAAGCAAAAGACTATTCATGGCCTGGAAAATAGCTAGCCTACCTCTGGATAGCCTGTTGCAATTGGTCAATGAATTGCACAAAGGGCTCCTGTGGGCCCTGCTTGCTCTCCACAAATGACCTTGAGGGTTGTATGGAGGCAGACATTTGATTCCATGCTTACATGGAAGCAAGACAGCATCATTTCAAAGTCTTTTATGAGAAAAGGAGCTGGGCCTAAACTGCGGTGTAGGGGCCTCTTCCCTGTAACATTTAAATGGTGTTTTGTACTACTGCAAGCACATTTTGAGCAGACTTAATAAAGATCATCAAACTCAGTTCTATATAACAGAAATTGAGGGGATTCTAAACTGGTCATTGCTAAGGCACTCCAATCCTAGGGGCTCATGTTATACTGACTGCCTAAAGCAGTAATCAGCCCTTTAGTAAAGGAGCTAGTTGGCCCATTTTCTCTGATACTCCTTATGATCACTTTGTCTTCCTCCAAATGTAGGAGGAGCATGTATCTTGTCTCTATTTTGCATTTGCACTGGGAAAACCTTAATTTCATCCTGGAGAGTCACTTCCCTCAAGCAGTCTATAAGTGCAGATTGGGCCACCAGGGGTTGCAGCAGTGAAAGCAGGAGTCAGCAATTGCTCAAGATCTTTTGGACTAGCAATTGGAGGGGTCAAAGGAATAACAGCTGATTGACTAGCTCCCTGATTAACCAGGACCAGGGAAGTACAGACAAGACCCCATGTGGTCAGGCTGGTCATGGGTACATTTTCTTTTTGTTCTTGAGCCCTCCTCAGATTTCTCCTCTGCTCCATCCCATATTATAAGATCTAGACTAGTGATCCAGAAACCATGGATTATGTTCAATCATGAGCTCTAAAAGCTTAACAAGCTGTTCTTCAGAAATTGTAACATCTACTGCCTTCAATAGCTGGTGAAAAATCTTAATAAAATATCTTTGTTTTATTGTTAAAGACTACCCCATTGTTGTCTTGCCTGGGAAAAAAGTACCAAAGATGCAGAAAGCCCCTGTTTGTTGACACATTTACTGAGCTCTCCTTCCACTTCCACTTTCCTTTGGCTTTGTTGCTCACTGCAGCAACTTCAGATCCCTTTTCAGGCACCAGTTATACGATTTGGGCCAGCAAACTCTGATAGAGAGATTAACTCAAACACAAGAGACAGAGAGTATAAGGGCCAGGGGACTCTACAATAGTGACATTCCGAGCTGATTCAAATTTCCAGATTTATTGAGGAACAATAAAAGCATAGTGCTCTGATGGGATGGTGAGATGGCTCAGTGGTCTAAAGCACCTATTTGGAACAAGCTTAGCAAAACACAGGGACCG
>NDGN011298805.1:0-13340 GCA_002564285.1 Tympanoctomys barrerae
TTTTTTGCGGAACCGGGAATTGAACTCATGTCCTTGCGCTTGCCAGGCAAGCGCTTATTCTAGTGAGCCATCTCCTGCCCCTTCATATTTCCTCCTCTGATAGAGTGACTCAAAGCCCCTTGCTACTGAAAGTATAGTCTGAAAGCAACAGTATCTGCCTCAGCTGGGAATTTGCTAAAATGCAGATCCCTAAGGCCCACACAGGCCACCGAGTCAGACTCTGGATTTCAACAAGATTCCAACCTGTTTGGGATGCACTGTTCCATGAAAACAGGATTTATTTTTTTCCCTTATACTGGAGATTAGACCCAGGGCCTCCCCCATGCTGGACAAGTACTCTACCACTGCTAATATCACCCCCACTCCAGTCTTCTCTAACCTTTATTCTGAGGCAGGATCTCACAAAATTGCCCTGAACTTCCAGTCCTCCTGCCTCTCTCTCAAGCAGCCAGGACTACAGGTATGTACCACTGCATCTGGAAGAAGACTAGGGATTTTTGTCTCTTGTTCTTGTCTTGGGTGGATGTGGTGTTGGGCTCAAACCTTGGGCCTTATACAAGCTCAGCAAACATTCTGCCCTAAGAATGTTAGGGCACTAAGTTACATCCCAGCCCTTTGTTTCTTGTGTTCACTTAAATATACCCAATACTGAGAACTTACCTGACACACACTGGGTGCTCAATAACTATCTGTTGAGTAAACACCTGGCTGCTCTGATTTAAATTTCCATCTCCCCTCTCCAGCCATAAGCTTCGTTTTAGTCATAGTTTTACTCCTTGTCAACACTGCCAGCCTGACTGCAGGTGTTTTGTGTTTGCATCCTTTTAGGAAGGCCAGCGAGCCTCTTTTGACCTCCCCTCCTTTTGTGTGCATCTCCTAGTATACATGGCTCTTCCCATTGCATACAGGGCTTGGAACATTAGCTTCCTGGAATTTGTCCTGTATCCCACAGCACTTGTATAGTACTTTACAATTCACAAAACATTTTCTGCATAAAAATGGAGAGGGGAAATCTTCATTTTATAGATGAAGAAAATGAAAAATTCAAGAATACTGCATGAGAATATTGCTCTCTCCATCAGGCCTCATCAGAGGAGAATCAGGAGGAAAGAAGCCATCTCACTCCTAAGTCCAGGTTCGTTTTCCAAGGACAAAAGAAGCACACACTGCTTTTGTAGGAGTAGTAGACAAAGTTGGCTCCAAAATTGGTGTGAACTTTGGCAAGATTTTTACTGCTCCTTTCCTGTCTTCATTTGTGAAATAATTATACTAATAGTACCTCTCTCTCTCGATTATATGGGGACTAAAGACAACAGTGCTCACAAGGTGCTTGGCACAGTACCTGGGGCTTAGTAAGGGCTCATTAAACGGCAGCTGTTCTTGGTAACAGTGGTACTCTGTTCTCCCCCTTGGTGAACCTATGAACACAAGCCTGTGCTTGCGACTCCCTATATCCAGCCCCCTGCAAAACACAGTAGGGGGGGAGGAGAGATGGCTCAGTAGAATAAACAAGGGCCTGAGTTCAATCCCTGGTTCAACCACCCCCCCCAAAAAAAAAAAAAAACAACAGGGAAGCACATGACAGAATCCACCTAGTTCTTATTGTTTGTCACAGAACCTAAGAAGAAATTACCCATTTCTTCCTGTAGATAAGAGCAGAGAGAAGAAAGTGGCTGGACAGGACGAAGGATGTTTGGGCCATGAGGAAGGTCAGACTTAGCTGGGCAGTGATAGCCTTGCTCCATAGAGCACAGCCTCTTGCTGGAGTGTACAGAGGGTTGGTCTTGCTGGTTCTTGTAGGGGAATCAGCTGACCTGCCCTCAGAAGTCATCTTTCCACCATATCCTAGAGGTGGTAACCATGATGGCAGGCATCTGGCCTTGCTGCCATGAGAGGGGAGGGGCAAGGAGACTAAGCTAACCTCTCATCCACCCCTCATATTGACTACTTCACAGGAGCCAAGTCCCTCTATGTCACCTGCCTCCTTTTAGAGCCTGCCCCCCTTAAGAATTTTTACATAAGTTTGAATCTGAACTGGATGGAGAGAAGGTAGTAGACAGAGAAAGGAAGAGGAAGAGTAGTCAAGGGTTAAAAAAATAAGGAATAGAAAGATCCCCATTTGGGTCTTTAGTTGTTGAAACTGTCAATCATAGTTTCTCATCTAAACAATCGGCCCCAAAGACTGCTTTCTATGTTGGTGAGTCAGTCAAGAGTCCCTACAAGCAAACTGCCATCAGGCCCATCAAGATACTGTCTTGCCCACAACAACTCTGAAACTTTAAGTCCCACTGCGCCCTGAAAGTAAAGGTGGTTTTGATCTCACTATGAACGTGGAAAGTACCCCCGCTGCGTCTCCATTCTTCCCTTTCCCTTTCTAAAGGAATGTTTCAAGCCAGATGTAAGATATAGGCCAGCCTGCTCCCCCATCCAGAACCCCCCTTCGTCTTCCCCAACACTGCAGAGATAAAAAAGATCCAAAAGAGATTTTTCTTCAACAGGAAAACGGGAGTGGGGGATGGGGATGGAGGGCCGCATCTTGAAATGATAGGAATCTGCAGTCCAAGCCGACCGGCCCCTCAGCCAGCTACCCCTCGTGCGTGCAGCCAGGATTCCAAGTCAAGAGGAGAAAAGCCACAGGGGGCAAGAGAAGTGACCACACTTTTCAGGGTGGGGGTGCTGGCTGCAAGGGAGGAGAGCTAGAGTATGGAAAGGAGGGAGGCCCTGCATGGTAGAGAGGGGCGTAGCCCAGAGCAAGAGGACAGTTCGAGATGTGCGAGGAAAGACGAGAAGACAGAATCTGTTCTCAGGCCCACTCTTCCTCTTTGCCCTGCCCCTCCCCCATGGGGGAGGACGGCTCAGCTCTTTTCCTGAGAAGAGGATGAGTACTGTCCAGGCTTGGGGAGCGCATGGGGGTGGGGGAGTCTGTGACTAACAGGCTAAGATAGCCTGTGGAGTTTTAATCCCTCTGGCCTCTCTGAAGCGCCTGGGGTGAGGCCGGACAGAGCCGAAGACGTAGTTGCTCAGTACTGGGGGACTCCAGGAGTCTGACCCCTAGAGGGGAGAGATGGGAGGAGGGTTATCTGGGGAAGAAAAACAGGAGGGCTTCCAAGTGACATCCTCAAAACCGAGGCTGAAGACAAATGCCCAGATTATGCAAACGCAAATGTTGCTTTAATTTTGAGAATAATAGTTTTGGCCTGTTTTTCCCTTCTATTCGTTGCTCTGGGTGCCGCTGCTTGACCGAAGTCCCCTGGCGTGTGTGTGGCGGGGGCAGACTAGTAGACGTTCGTCTGTCCTCGCCAGCGCCCCCTCTCCGCCTTCCAAAGGGAGCCTTCCGGGACCGACAGCCCTGCAGAACTGCCGCCCCAGGCCAGCGAAGGGCTGCTGCTTCCATGAACCCACCCGAGAAAAACTAGCAGGGCAGCTTCTGCCCTAGGGGCCCTAACCTGAAGCACAGGGGAGCTGCACAACTGGGCCTCCTTGCCCCACGGTTCTCACCGGGCAGGTGAGACGCGCCACTTCATACCCCCTGCCTCCTCACCAGTCCCTCAGCGACTTCAGCGACAGTCTTGCCGGATCCTCCCTAACCGTCCGAGCAGCGACTCGGTGCCCAGCGCGGCCGGGGCCGGCAGCCGCACGCAGTGCCCCCCACGGGCGTCCCCACAGCCCCCTGGTCCTCGGAACCACACTCACCACCAGGACGTGTCCACGCGGGCCGGCAGAGGCAGCAGCAGCAGCAGCAGACAGGCGAAACGCAGGCGAGCCGAAGCCGGGGAGACGTCGGGGGCCGCGGGGACGGGGGCGCGGGCGCGCCAAGGGGCGAGCTGCGCGGCGTGCTCAGCACCTCCCGGCCTCCGCATAGCTCCCCGGAGACGCTGCCGCGCAGCCCGGAGGGGCGTGAAGGGGCACCGTCTAGGGGTTCTCAGGCTGCTCCTACCTCAGCCCTTGGGATGGCCATGGGGTCCGCTGGTGGCCGGGGACAGGGTCACGTGGAGTCCAGGAGCCGGGCACAGGTTCCTGGAGAGGGCGCAGGGCGAAGCGTCCCGAGACCGCCGACGGCGCGCCCCGCTGGGGGTCTGGGCCGCGCGGCCCCGGCACGCGGCGCGGTGTCAGGGGCTCCGGGGCGCGGCGCAGAGCGGCCGGGCCGACTGCGCGCACAGCCCCTCCGGCCGTGGGCTCTCATTGGACGGCGCGGGGCGGGGCCGAGGCCGGGACACGCGCGGCCTTCGGGGCGGCTCCGCCCGCGCCCGCCGGGGCTCCGCGCCTCACCCCCACCTGCTCTAGCGGGCGCGACGGGGCGCAGCGAGCCGGTAGCGCCCAGTCCCTACCGACGCCGCACCGCCGGGTCCTAGCGCCCCTCACTTGGCCCTCAC
This sequence comes from Tympanoctomys barrerae, assembly GCA_002564285.1. Lineage (NCBI taxonomy): Eukaryota > Metazoa > Chordata > Mammalia > Rodentia > Octodontidae > Tympanoctomys > Tympanoctomys barrerae. Next base: position 4,374 of record NDGN011298805.1, read on the forward strand.
GGCTGCGGGTAGGGCCAGGCGCGTGCGGGGGAGGGGGCTGGGGGCTGCCCCCTTGCGCCCAGAGCCACTGCACCGCAGAAGACGCACTCAGTTCTCGGGTCCTCTCAGCGCTCGCATTTCCGTGAAATGGGTAGAAGCTACCGCGGAGCTCCTTGGCTCCCTTATCTGCCTCTCTTAGAGTGGCACCGAGGGCAGCGGATTCTCTCGCCTAGAGGCCAACACCTCTGCTGCTTCTGACCGCCCAGCATCCTTTCTCCACCACCTCTGGCCCTGGCTCCCACCCAGCCCAACTGCCCGCGCCCAGGTGTCCCCCCACCAGTCGAAGGCCGAGGCGGCACACCTGCAATCCAGGCGCGGACCCCGGCCCCTTCCTGCAGCTATGGCCCAGCTCGGGCTCCCAACCCGCCTGGTGTCTCGGTCCGCCACCCTTCGGGCGGGGCCGAGTGTAGCCAAGAATCAGAAACAGCTGGGCGGTTTTCCCGCAGCAGAGGCCAGGGTGGGAGGCCTGCTGAAAGCGTGGAAGCCCTGGAGCATTTTCCCTCGATGCCTTTCCAACCTTCCTCCTCTCTGCTACCCCCACCCCGCCCCACACACTGCCGAGGGCGTGGTAAATCAGGAAGGGGTGCTCTAAGTGACTCCCTCTCCTCTCTCAGTTCACCCTCACCGTACCCCTTCCCCCCATTTCTCAGGCTAGCAAGTAGAGCCCCCTTGGGGCAGAAAGGCCCTTGCTGAGAACAGAAAGTTGTTTTTAAAGCTCAGGGCCTTCTAACTTTGAGAGTTCTATGGGATTCTGGCCCTAACCTCTTCCTCAACCTTCCTTTCTCCTACCTAGCCCCACATCCCCAGGCGTCTTTCATGCTTCTACTCCTTGGTGATTGAGCTAGACTGTAAAGTCCTGAAGCCAGTGTGGTGGCCCACACCTGTTAATTCCAGCCCTCGAGAAGCTAGAGCAGCCGTATCGCCACAATTGCGAGGCCGGTTGGGCTTCGTGGTGAGACCCTATCCACTTAACAAAATTAAATAAAGTGCGCTGGGGATGTAGCTCAGTATGAGGGCTCAGGGTTCAATCCCTAGAATTTAAAAAACCAAACACCCCCCCCCACACGTCATGGTGTAAATAATACACTGGTAACTGCCCACCTTAACCCCAACCCCTCCATATCAGTCCTTGTTGGAGGGGTTGAGGAGGTTAGAAAACCAGAGTATGATCCAATTGGGCACATCCGGCTGCAGTTGTCACAGAGACAGACATGAGGAGAAGGTCCACAGGGACCTTTATCCCTCCTCTGGGCACCCCTTTGCCCCTACTTTCCGTGGTAAGTTTCCGCACAGTGGCCAATTCCACAATGATGTGCTTATTGCCTGTCATGCTAGGACAATACTGCTGTGTATCAGGAAGCAAAGCCACGTTTCTGCCTCATGTAGTTTGCAGTTTGTTAGAGGGTGACAATAATAAACATATAGTATATTAGAACGTGGTTACTGCAGAGGGAAAAATAGAACAGGCTAGAGAGAGGGGTCACACTTGTAAGGAAGATCAGGGCAGGAGAGATTTAAGGGCACGAGGAAACAAGCTGGGTGGAGTCCAGTGAAGAGCATCCCCACAGGAATCAAGGAGTAAATTGGCCTAAGATAGGAGGGGGCTGGCACAAGGGGCTAGCCAGTGGTCGGCCAGCTGCAGCCCAGCAAGCTACTGAGGAGGAAGGGACTTCAGCCCGAGTCTGAATGGAGGGGAGAAGGTTCCTACCACTGGATGTCGCTGGTGTTCCCACCACTGGAGCCCGAAAGGAGTGGGAGACCAAGGAGAGCTAGCATGCTGTCCAATAGGACAGCCAGCGTCCCTTCAGGGCCACCCTTCCCTTCTCTCTTCCCTCCAGGCAAGGCTATAGTGGGCCTGAATTGTCCTTAGGAAGGCACAGATTCTAGGACAGCAGGTTTCCCGAGCAGAACAGCTGAGAGAGGAGTGAGCCAGGCTCATTCCCACCGGGCCCTTCCTTGCACCGCCCTTTCATTGTCTTCCAGTTTGGGTGCTGTTCCCAGCCTCCCTGTGTTTAGACCTGGGTGTGACTCTGGCCTGTGTGTTTCTCATAGGCCCCTGGGGTGGAGGGCTGCACATCTAACCTTGGATGGACTTACTCGTGTAGGACCCAAACTCAGTTCTGAAGCCCTTTCTTTGGCTTCAGCTGTCTTCATAGTTAAGTAGGACCGTGCCTTGGCACAACATAGATGTTCAACTCTTAAAACCTATTTTTGAGCTGAGAGGACCCTAAGAAACATCTCTGGGAGGAGGGGACAAGACTTTTCCCCAAAGCTTTCAGGCACCTCTGCTCTAGAGTGGGCAGCTCAGGATGCAGCTTGGTTCCTCCGCGCCCTTCCCCCTTCCCCAGTCCACAGAGCCCCGGGAAGAACCCTAAACTGCAGGAGGCAGCTGACTGCAAGCGCTGCACTCAACCACTTAACTAGAGGACAAATACGGAGCCAGAGAAGAGGTTTTCTGGGATCTGCCACTTCGGAGTTTCAAGTCTCAAAATAAACTTCCAGTCTCAAGGTCCTAGACACTATTGGAAGGCTCTGCTCCTCACGCAAGGGCCTGTTATGAGGCTTTCAGGCAGGGGGTCAAGGCCTGAGACTCAGACTAACTCCTGACCTGGTCCAGCTTGTTCCGCCCTCCCTCCCTCCCATTCTGGGTTAAGGGAACCAGGGGTAAGAGTGATTTGAGTACTGTTTTAGAGGACCTGCAAGTGTGGGGCAGCACTTAGGATGAACGGCTCCGGGCCCACCACTGGCTAGGGCACCCTGAGTAATAGAAAAAAGAAAACGTCTTACTCCCCCAGACATTTTCTTGCAAATACAATATAATAAAGCTGCCTGAGGGTAGTGTGCTAGGCTCTGCTGGAGTTCAAGGCTGTGTGCGGCAGACAGAATATGCTGCTGGGTGCAACAGCAGCAGCAGCAGCAGCAGCAGCGACCTAAGGAAGGACGCATGCACAAGCACACCTGCCCTGTGGCTGTGCTTGCCAGATTCCCCAGGACCTCCAGCTGCCAGCCAGCACAGCCTCCCTTCTCTCCTGTGGTGGCAGCCCAGCTTCCTGCTTTTCCTCTTTGTTCTCTTCCTTTTTCTTTTTTTTTCTTCCCAGTACTGGGAAGTGCATCCAGGGGTGCTGTACCCCTGAGCTACCCTACCAGGCCTCCCCCAATTTTCACTCTGAGACAGGGTCTCCCTGAGCTACCCAAAATGGCTATCAGCCTCCCAAACTTCTGGGGCTACAGGTACGTTCCAAGTCTCCTGCTTATCCAAGGAAGGTAGATAGGGGAGGGGTCCCATCTGGCCCTTGGTGATCACCTCAGTGCTCTCCTCCCCAGGGAGGCTACTTGGAGTTAGGACTCACCTTGTGTTCCATTCTAAGCTGTGTGGGGCTGAAAGACTGAATTTCACTGGAGTGGAGGTGAACTAAAGGGAGCTTGGGGGTGGGTGAACAGCTCTTACCCCACCCTGGTCTATCTTCCAGGAGGCCCTCCTTCCTTGGGCCCCTTGTCCATGACCTTCTCTTTCCCAGTGGGGGGGTGGTAGTGTGGATGGTAATAAGCAGAGAGAAAGGCCAAGAAGGGGCTGGGGGGGGGGCGGGTTGGATAGGAGTCAAGGAATTCCTGAGCCTGCTACTTGCACAAGGGGCCCTGAGAAGCCTTTCCTGAGATTGCTTTGCAAACCAAGGCAAATCTCATTTGAATTGGGGCCAGGTTCACACAGGCCCCTAGTGCCCTACCTCCTGCCATGCTGCTCTGTGCAGGTGTCTGGGGAAAAGAAGAGAGCTTGGGAAGAACCCCAGGGGCTTTTGGGGGCGGGGTGGGGGAGCATGGAGATCTACGCTTTGTGCACAGCCTGGCTGGCCTCTCCTTGGTATTTATGAGCTCCCAGGCGAGAGGTGGAACGTGTCTCAAAGAGGCCAGGCCAAACAGGCTTTGGAGGGAAGGAGAATCCAGCCTCAGATCCAGGATGTCTTGCTTGTGGGGAGCAGCACCCCTTTCCTCTCAGCGAGTGGCTAAACAGGGTGAACCACTCTCCAGGGGACTGAGAGGGACTGAAGGCAGATCAGGATGGAGGAGATAAGACTGGGGGAGGCGGGACCACAGAGGCAGAGCACTGAGGGTTCAGAGCCTTTTGGCACTTTGGCTGTAATCAGACTGGAGCCAGGCAGGCTGACGGCCATCCTGGGCGGGTGGCCCAGGTTCCATGTGGGGCCAGCGGGTGTGCTGCTAGATCCTGGGTGGTCACTGACCGCCTCTCCCCAAGAGAGAGTTCTCATTTTGCACCCAGGCCTCTTTTTCTAACCTGCCTGTATCAAGCATACTGCACTGAGCTCTCTTTCTTTCCTTACTACCTACCTCTGTGAGCCTCAGAACAATCTAGAACTGTGATTTATTTCTGATGGGCAAAAAGCTGCAAAGGCCACTGTCTCTCAGAGCACTCTGCTTCTTGGTCTCAGTGCTCCGCATCACTCTGCTCTGGGGCTTCATCTCTGAGCCTTTCTGGGCCTTTCTGTCATTCTGTGTCTGTTCCTCCCATCTCTTGAGTTTGCCTCTCTGTGTCTTTGTCAGACCCATGCCGCCCTGCATCTCAGTGTCTGAAGGCCCGCTTCCTGAGCCACCTCTGTATTGCTGGTTGTCTGTGTCACTCCCTGTCTTCAGCATGTCTGTCTCGGCTTCCCTTCATCTCTGTGTACCGCTTGGTCTTGCTTTTCTCTCACTGTCCATGTCTTTATACTCCTTGTGGCTTTCCTGGTCTGTAGATGTGCCTGCCTGCCTGCCTCTGTATTTTCCTTGGTGTGTGATTTGTTTGTCTTTTCCCTCTTCTGTTCCACACCTTTCCTTTGAGGCTCCTGCAACATAGTGAGACACGCGTTGCATCCATAAACAAATAAAGAAAAGAAATCAGAAAACTAAAGCCGGCCAAATAGCTCAGCAGATTAAAGTGCTGAAGCAGCCAGGATTTGATCCCTGGAGTGCTGCACGGGCCCATCCCCCGGATGCGCTGAGACTGGCAGTTGGGACTGGGTGTGGTGGCGCACACCAGTTAATCCCAACTCTTGGGAGGCTGAACACAGGCAGATCACTACGAGTCCGATCTACATAATGAGACCTTGTAGAACCTTACTAAAATACAAAAAAAAAAGTCAGAAAGCTGAGCCAGGGATATAGCTCAGCAGTATAAGTGCCTGCCTGGCAAGTGGAAGGTCCTGAGTTTGATCACTGGTACAAATAAAATATCAGAAAACTTTTCCTTTATAAATTCAGACATGCATTATTTACATGACTCAAGTCACTTTCCACTCCTGGCCTCAGTTTCCCCACTAGTGGAACTCCCACTGGGCAGGGTCTGAGTCCATTCCCAAAGCTGAGATAAGGACCCTAACCTACACAACCCATGGAATAAGCTTGCAAACTTGCTGACTGTCATCATGGAAAAGGAATATTTAGGATTAGTTAGTAAGAGGCACAGGAAGGGTTTTATTGGGCAGAAATTAAAAGGTACACACTCAAAGAAATAAAGTGAAGGTCCTCAAAAGAGAGACTTACTTTTTTGGACCTAGGATGATTTCTGCTTCTCTTGAGAGGATGGAGACCCTGGGAAAAGTTGGCCTACCCCTTCCACGGGTACTAGCTCATTCTACAGTGTGGGGCCAGGTTTGTTTTGTTTTTAAGATAGGTAGTTTAAACATTCTCTGGAATTTTCCAGCCTGTTCCTTTATCTTAGGATCAGGTTCTTGTCTTTTACTTTCTCAATTCAGCCAATTTATAGTCTTTCACTATTACTGAGGAATTTGGGGTATGACGGATCCAGAAGGAAAGGAGCTCAAATTTAATCGGGAAAATGCTGCTATGGATTGCCTAGGTAATTCTGACTAGGTCTGGAAGTTTCGTTTCCTGAAAAATACAATTCTGACTTCTCCTTGTCTCTGGTCCGACCTCTCTGAACAAGGAGGATGGTGATCTAGTTCCCTGCGTGGGTGCTTCTGTTTTCATTTCTCCTTCCACATGGCACAGCCCACCCCGTTGTTCTCCCAAGTCCCCCATTTCTCTGCTTCCTAACTTCGACCCTGAAGTCAGGACTCTAGTACCCTAAAACTCCAGTGGGAAGAGGTGTCTTGGACTGTCAGCCAGAAGGCCCACAAAGTATGTCTCACTCCTTCATCCCTTTAAGTACAAGGGGAGACAAAGTCCCTCTCTGGGGCCATGTCTGGGATACAAACCAGATTAGCTCATCTCTCTAATCCTCTTTGTGCTGGAGCCTCTGCCAGGCAGGGACACCCACAGCGCGAGTGAGTGAGTGTGTGCAGATTCTGAAGAAGGCAGCACGCTCCAGGTTGTCTTCCCTGTTACCCTCTCCTTCCTGAACAGATCACATAAGCAGCACTCGTGGTGTGAGAAATGTCACCAGGCTGGAGCCAAGTCAAGTATTTCTTTCTTTAGAACCTGGGATTGAACTCAGGCCCTTGCGCTTACCAGGGAAGTGCTTATCCCACTGAGCCAGCTCCGCGGCCCCAAGTCAAGTATTTCAAAATCTGTCCCTCCCGGGGCCTGACCTCCACACAGCCTCCTTAGAACCGGCTGGTTTTGCCCCTAGCTCTGGAACGAGCCAGAGCTCACCCCCTCCACACAGATCCCAGGGCTGTGTGTCTGTGCACACTCCCGTCTTCCTGAAAGAAAGGGCTTCCACCCGGTCCTGAGAAGCCTAAAGCACGGGGCCAGACAGAGGACTCGGGAGGGGCGGGTTGGGGCCAGGGCCGCCCCTGGCCTTCACACTGCAAATTGGAGGCCTCCAGTCCTTCTCAGAAGTTTCATTTGGAGAGATCTCTTGGCTGATAAGATCAAAGCATTCCCTCTGCCAAATCATTACCTTATTTTCGAAGCAATTACAGAACTTATTGTATCAATTAGCCAGGTCCCCAGCTGCAGCTTTTTACAGCTGAATGTCATAGGCTTGCAAAGGTCTGCCCGGCCCAGCAGGCTGGGACGGAGCACGGAGGGGTGCAGGCGGGCCAGAGGCCAGGGAGCGGTCGGCTGCGTCCAGCAGAGGCGGCCTGAGGAGGGCAGTGGCCGCGCGGCGGGGTGGAGCGAACAGCCCGCTGCCGCGGCCCCTCGGCGTCCTGCCACCCCAGGGCCGCTGTTTGTTGCCGTGTCTGCCGCGCCTAAAGTGACCAGGAGAGTGAGCTCGCCGGAAGAGGGCTTAACTGCTCAGGCCGATCACGGCCCCGGCCCACGGGAAGGCGAGGAGCAAGCCTAGATGCCACCCGCCTCCCGACTCTCTGTGAGCCGGGCGCCCCGCCGTGGCGTTCGCAGGAAAGGCAGGGCAGGGAGCGGGCTTGCTTTCTTTTGAAGACCCCTGCGTTTCAGACCAGGACGCTTTAGAAATGCACTAGCTTGGAAAGAGCTTTTGTTTTAGTGTTATTCATGTTAAAAGTTACTATGAGAAAGTAGCTGTATATCTATCTATCTATCTATCTATCTATCTAACTTTTTTGTCAGGGATGGGTGTTCCGTTGCCATTCAAATATTGTAGGTGCTTAGGTGCTTGAACCCTAAAAAAAAAGTTAATATGGACACAGAGACCAGCTGAACACCTTCCCAAAGGCCAAAGCTAGATTATCTGAGCAACAAAAGAAAATAGTTCTGGATTGTAACCCAAAGTATAAAATAAATAGCCTCATGCCCGTAAAAGGAGAAAGAAATGACTGCATAAGTGAACGGGGAAAGGAACGGCTCTCCCACGCCGATGACTTCACCTAGCGACCCTGCCCTCGGAGGCAAAAGGTGAGGGTGGAGAGAGGTGCGGCAGCACTTCCAGTAAGAAGCCCGGCAGAACCCTCAGCTGGAAGACGGTGGACATCATGGTGTCAGGTGAAAGATGTTCTTCTGTAGGATGCGACTGTATGTGACACTTGCTCCTCCTGTCGCTGTGGAGCAACAGGTTACTTAGAGGAATGCAACATGGCGCAGCCACTCGGGAAGGCAGTTACTGTATAATCCCGCAGGAATTGTGCTCTTTGGTATTTTCCCAAAGGAGTTAAAAACGAATGTCCACACAGAAACCTCCATGCAAACATTTATAACAGCTCTATTTATAATCACCAAACTCTGGAAGCAGCTAACAGGTCCTGCAGTAGATGAATGGATATGGAAACTTGTTACATCCAGAGAATGGAGTATTATTCAGTGCTAGAAAGAAAGGAGCTGGGCATTGTGATGTATGTGTGTAATCCCAACTACTCAGGAGGCCAAGGTAGAGGTTCAAAAGTTTAAGGCCAGGCTGGGCACCTGACACCCTGTGTTGCTCTAAAATGTTAAAAGGAATGATGATGGGCATGGTGGAAGACGCCAGCAATCCCAGCACCACACGAGCACCAGACAATTCAAGGCCAGCCTGGGCAATCTAACTACTGAATGAGTCCCTGCAGGATAGTTCAGTGGTGGAGCATGTGTCTAGTATGTGTAAGGCCCAGGCAGGGTTCAGTCTCCAACAATGAAAAAAAAAAAAAAAAAAGGCAAAACTAAACAAATTTAAGTCATGGATTGAGAAGAGGAAACTTCAATATCTGTTACTAAGTGAGAAGTCAATCTAAAAAGCCCACAAATTCCTTTGTATAACACTCAAGTAAATTCCATCTGAGGACATTTTTCCAGTGCTAGAGATCAAGCCCAGGGCCTTCTACATGCTAACCCAGCTGTATTCCCAGCCTTGTAAGAGAGACATTCTGCAAAATGCCTGATCCGCACTCTTCGAAACTGTCACTGCACACAAGAGCAGTCTGCAATAGTGTCACAGCCAGGAAACACCTAAGGAGACATGAGAGTTAAAGGCAATATTATACCCACGATGGGGTCCGGGGGAAACGGACATTGGGGGAAGCAGAAAAGTTAGTACTGATTTTACTTAATGTACTAATCTTGTGTCTTTTTTTTTTTTTTTTT